>JAUKWC010044710.1:0-10817 GCA_032356245.1 Endocladia muricata | reverse complement strand
ACATAGCCGCGCATCCCGCGCCGGGCATCGGCCCGTGCATGGTCGCGGAAATACTCGGATCGCATGAAGGGGGTCAGAGTCAGGGTCTTCGTCGTCATGTCGTTCGCCTCAAAGTGAAGCGCGACGGTCCCCTTGCCCTTGTCGAAGGGCGGTGGAAGGGGTATATCCTGAAGGTAGAGCCTGTCAGGAGATCGCCGCGCGATTATCTGATTTGAAGCCCTCGATGTTGGTAGCATCGGGGGTTTCGCTTTTTCTGGCTTGCGCTATCGCATCCGTAATTCCTCGATCATTTTGGATTGCCCCGCGTCGAATAGGTTCGGGGCGGCATGGATTGCGTGTCTGGTCCGAAAATCACGCCGTGTTCGTTTTCGCCTTCAGTGAAACGAACACCGAGCGAGCAATAGTAATTTTTCAGGGCGTCTATCGTTTCCTGCCACGCCCCGTCTTCACCCTTCTCGAAACGCTTCACCGTGAAATCGGAGACCCCTGATCCTGCGGCGGCTTCCTTCGCCGTGAGACGAAGGGCGTATCGTGCCGCTCTTGCTTGGATCGGATTCATGTCTTCGAGAGCCTCAATAAACCACCCGTCAGAAACAGAGACACAAGCGCATCAGTTTTTCTTATTTCAAGTTAGTGTTAACGCTGGGGCAGAGCAATCCCTAAAATTCAGTTACGCGCGATCATATCTCACGCCGCGTCGCACGGCGGGAAACCAGCCGCGTTGGGATGCTTGAAACGACACCCGAAAGGGTACCGGCCCTACCTCTCAGAGCATCGGAAACCGATAGCCTCTTCCATTCATTCAGGGGAGCTGAAGAATGCAGAACCTATCGCCATCGAGCGCGTCAACTGAGCCACCGGCCCACTCACATGTGGGCTTCGCTGTTACGCTATTACCGATATCATCCTTGAAGGTTCTCGCGTTGTCCACGACGCTGATCCACGTCACTATCAGGGTACCGATCAACAACCCGATCAGGAACGTTCCCAGCAACACGACGGGTGCCCATCTGCGGATTAGGTGAAGCATGTTTTCCGCTGCTTCACCAAGCAGTCTCGTGTCTTGCCTGTTTCCCAAAAGTGCATTCTGAACGCTGGCCGAAAGCGACTTCGCCAAGATCGGTTCGCGGGCTTGGAGAGCCGCTACCGTACCGTCTGCGACAGCCTGCGCGACGGCCTGCCTGATCGCCTTGATTTCGGCTTCTGTATTTCGTTCAACAGGTGCTTTCGTTGCGATCTGTTTCTGCAGTTTTGAAACCGTGGTTATGGCATCTTCGATACCATCGAAACGGGCGACGATGGTTCCTAGAAGTTCCAGCATGAGGGCCGCGCGTTAGTCGGTCATTCCGCTTGCACCGCTCATGACGAGCGATCCCGTTCCTGCTGTTCGTAATACGACAGAACACGCTCCGAAGCAGGGGAGGTTGCGCTATCGGACGAAGAGCGATTTTCACTTTCCAAACTCTCGTTATTCGATCCCGCCGCAACCGCAGAATTCGATCCGCCTTGTTCGCTATTTTGAGTTTCACTGGGAGCGGAATTATCGTTATCGCTATCACCCGAAACGTCCCATTGCTCGAACACCTTCTTGTCTTGGTCGCGGGGCAGTTTCTCGATCAAGCGCTGGACGAATCCGGCCACCTTCTCATCCCGCGATGCCATATCGATCAGCGCCCCGCCGAGGATGATCTTACGCCGAGTATCGAGCTTACGAGCAGCAGCGGTATGGCGTGCTCTGGCCTTGTCGTACCGAGCCTTGGCTTGTGCCTTGACCGTCTCGTACTCTTTTTTCGCTTTTGCCAATTCCTGTTCCGGTGTCAGTGTCATTCTTGTGTCCTATTTCGATAACTTTACTTCAGTATATCCGTATACTGCATTTATTCTGTTTCCGAAATCAAACACTCGCATATCGCCCAATCTACAACCCTAACTTCACCACACGACGGTCCCCGGCTATTGCCATGCCCTATCCACGAGCGCCAACACTTGATCGGCCCGAAGGGAAGACAAGTGCAACACTTGATCGGCCCGAAGGGAAGACAAGTGCGCACATTAGCAAACTATGTTTGCCACCCTTCGGGCTTTGTGCGATCTATCGGGGGCGATGCCCCCAGCCGATGGCTTCCCCTTCCGCCCATTGGGCGGATACGAGGGGCCGTCACCCCTCGCGCTCCCGACCAGCATTCCGATGCTGGACTTCGGATAAACCCCCGCGCGCCTACGGCCCTTGGCGGTGAGAGCGGCGCACGGGGGTTCGGTGCCTGACGGGCGAACGTTTGTGTGTGCGACTTATGCGGTGACGGATGGCGAGCTATCATCTCAACGTGAAGACGATCCAGCGCTCGCAAGGACGTTCCTCGACGGCGGCGGCGGCCTACCGTGCGGGGGAACGCATCGAGTGCGATCGTTACGGCGTCGAGCATGACTACACGCGCAAGAGCGGTGTCGTTCATACCGAAATCCTCGCACCCGATAATGCACCCGACTGGGCGTCGGATCGTTCGGACCTGTGGAACGCCGTGGAGGCATCAGAGACGCGCAAGAATTCGGTCGTCGCGCGGGAGTGGGAGGTGGCCCTTCCACACGCGCTTTCCGACGACGAACGGCGCACGTTGGCGCTGGGGTTCGCGCAGGGTTTGGTGGATCGCTACGGCGTCGTCGCAGACGTTGCGATCCATGCCCCGCACCGCGAAGGCGACCAAAGAAATCACCATGCGCATATCCTCACCAGCACCCGGCGCATCGGGTCGGAAGGGTTCGGCGAGAAGACGCGGGAACTGGATGTGAAACAGACGAGTTCGCGCGAGGTGACGGCCATGCGTGAGAGCTGGGCGGGGATGCAGAACGAGGCGCTTGAGAGAGCCGGAACCGGTGAGACTGTCGATCACCGTTCGCTCGAAGCGCAGCGCGAAGAAGCGGAGCGGGAAGCGCGCGAAGCCGAGGAGCGCGGAGAGACGGAAAGAGCGTTGCGGGCGCAGCTGGACGTGGAGGCGTTGTCACGCGATCCCGAGCCGAAGCTGGGGCCACGTACGAGCGCGATGGAGCGTCGTGCGCAGGGGGCGGCCGAGGCGGAGGGGGTGGCCTATACTCCCGTATGACAACGATCGGGGGGAGCGGGACAAGGCCGAGGCCGAGGCCGAGGCCGAGGCCGAGGCCGAGCGAACCCGACAGGAGGAAGAACGGCGCGCGGCGCAAGCGCGTGAGGAAGCGGAGCAGGGGGCTATGCAATGGGAACAGAAGCAAGAAGCGGCCAAGACGCCTGGCAGGCTAAGGATGGACCTGATCAACGCGAGGAACGCTAAGAAGACGCAGGAGCGCGAAGATGATCGTTGGGAGCGATAATTTTGTACTGCTATCGTTCTTATGGACAATTATTCAATTGAACCTGTCCATGTTGGCGGATGGTATTTAACACGCTTTTGTAAACGTTGATATAGTATGTCATGGTATGGTTGTATCACAATACGATCATCATAATCAGAAAGTAAAATAATATTTTTTATTATTTCTAAACTTTCTAAATCTCCGGTACCTTTTGCAAGAGTTTCTAGAGCAGAAATTTTTTTATCCATATTTTTTGACAATACTTCTAATTCAGAAATATGCTTGTCTGAGTTTAACTTCAAATTCCTTATTTTCTTGATTATTATCGGCGAAAATTCTTTTTTACTTTGATAGAAAAATATTAAAGAGAGAGTAAGCTGTATTTTTTCATGCAAGTCTAAAACTACTGTTTCTATCTCTTCGTTTAGCAAATGGTTCTTCTTTATTGTTTCTTTTAGTAAATCGTTTTCTTTCTCAATTTTATTAATTTTAGCAGATGAAACGTGAGTTTGAAAAAATATATAAAAAGTTACCAATGCAGTAATTGCCGCTATCGATGTTACTGCAATGTCAGATAACATTTTTTTATCCTTACTAATCTGTGTTTGGATTGATAAAGCCCATATTTATCAATAGATCCACAAAGCCAAGGTCTTGATTTTTAGAATCTTTAGCGGCATATTTACCTTTTATAACGTTGGCAGCATTTTCTATTCTTTTAATATGAAGAGGGTCTTCGGCACAACTGAAAAATAATATTTTTTTACCAAAACCTTCATCTAAAGAATGTATTTTATTAGCCAATATTAAGCCAATATCGTTACCAGTTTTTATTACACCTGGTTCAGAAGCTTTAAAAGCTGGCCCCGGCAGCATCATTACATCCAATATAATCAACTGAACATCATCACATGAATCTACGCTACCAAAAAAATCGACAGCTTCAGTTGCGTTTGGAATTGCCTTAACTTCGTATCCAAATGCGTTTAACAATCCTCTCTCATCCGCCCAAAAATGCTTATCTTCATCTATCCAAAGAATTGGCTTTTTCATTTACAACTCGTAGCGATGGTGAGAAGGGGAGGTATATTTCAAAACATGCTCCATTAGAATAAGGTACTGATAGTATTTTGGAATCTAAAGATTCGAGAACATCTTTACAATAACTTAAACCATGCCCAATACCTCTATTATCGATTCTCATTGCTTGAGGACTTCTATATCCTTCCCTGAATATTAGTTCGTGATCTTTTATATCTACGCCTATTCCTTTGTCTTTATATATAATTTTTATACCACCAGGAGTTGACTCTTGCTTTATATCTATAAAGGCACGGTCACCTTTTTTATACTTAATAGAATTATCTACCAAGTTACGAAAAACACTAACTAATCCATCTGAGTTACTTTTTATTACAGAGATTCTTGGAAACCCAGCATCTATTAAAGAATTAAACTTAGGAGATATTTGTTGGTAAAGCGCAGCAGAAAGCTCATAAACTCTTATTACTGGCATCAAAACATCATGCATTAATCTAACATTTTCGATTTCCATAGATTCGCCACGATAACCCATAACACGTTTGAACTGGAAGTTCGTTTCATCTAACGTTGCTTCTATGTTTTCAAAATCTCTTAGTATTAAATCAGGAGATATCGTCGATACAATTTTTTTTGGTTTGATTAACCCTCTTTTTAAAGCAAATTCTTCAATGTCTTTTTGCCTAACGCTCTTTGTGCTAATTAATTCGAAATTATGGTGCGTTTCAAACGTATCTTCATCTATAGTAAAAAGCATTTTCTTTAAAGAAGATAATCTTTTTGACGCTGAAAGAATTGTAGATTTAACTCCATGAGTTAACCTTGCATAATCCGTTTCAGCTAAATGAGATATTTGATATCGAGACACGATAACATAAATCATTTCTATAATGAAATTCATAAATGCAGCGTCATACTTAGTTATACAACTTCCCCACCTGTTTTGTTTGTAACGTCTGTGCAAGCCTGTTATTTGCAGCACTCCAAGTGTTTCGGAAGACGCTGTGCCTGGAACCTCCCCATCAGAATTCATGTATCGTATGGGCCATAGCACTAAAGATTTTGATTTTTTTAACCCAACAACATCTAAATCCGATTGTTTAACTGAGCTATCTAAACCAAAATAATATGTTTCAAATACTCCACTTTTAAAGCATTTAGAAACTGGTGCTTGATTATCATACTTATAAAAATAATGCTCTTTTGGCTTTTTTAAATGCAAGCTAGTTGATGATAAAAGCAAAGTATTCAATATATCATCCCGGAGAAAAAGAGACATTTCGTCACAATACACAAACTTCCCCGAAATAACTTTTATTAACTTATAAGAAAAACTATTTACGTCTCTTGATGTATTAGCAATTCCTATTATCGCATTTCTGACTAACTGTCTTTTTTTATAAACAATCAATCTTATAATACTTTGAATTGCTCCTTTCAACGCTTCAAGCTCTACTTTGAATTCTCTATTTGAATTTACAAAAAACAAACTACATTCATGGAATGGAGTTTTAATAGAAAACAAATTACTTTCTTCGGATCTGAAACTTATTTCTTTTTCTGAATCAACATCAGAAGAACAAATAAGACTTAGTATTTTTTCATTATCTACTCTTGCAGAGTACAAAGACACAGCACTACTTACGTTAAAGTAACGTTTAGAACATTCACTTAAAAAATCACACAAGCCTTGTAAACTTAAAAAATCAGAGTTTATTAGCTCTAATGTGAATTCTCGTTGGTTTTGACTGTAAGTATTTCTCATTACTCACCCAATCAGAGAGATTTAATATATGAAGAATATTTTTTATACTAGATAAACTCTACGTTGGATTTATTCTGTATGCAACTAGATTCATACGGCTACTGAAGTGTTTCTAAGAACGATCGACCAACGGACGCGACAAAGGCCGCGGCGACAATGCTGAATCAATTGCTACAAACCGTCTCGCAAGACCAGTACGATATGATTTGCGGTGAAGGAGCCTCTACCGTACGATTTTGCCATGACAGGGACCCGGATCGGCTATGCCCGCTGCTCGACCGACAAGCAGGACCTCACTGCGCAGCATGACGCGCTCCTCGAACTCGGCGTCGCACAAGATCGCATCTACACAGATCACGGCCTGACAGGCCGGACGCGCGAGCGGCCTGGTCTCGATCAGGCGCTTGCCGCGGTCAGGGCCGGGGACACCCTTGTCGTGACGAAACTCGATCGCCTCGCCCGCTCCGCTCCCGATGCCCGCGCCATCGCGGACGGCCTCGTGGAACGCGACGTGAAGCTGGCGCTCGGCGGCTCGGTCTACGATCCGACCGATCCGATGGGAAAGATGTTCTTCAACATCCTCGCCACCTTCGCCGAGTTCGAGTCCGACCTGATCCGCATGCGCACCCGCGAAGGCATGAAGATCGCCCGCGCCAAGGGAAAGCTGCGCGGCAAGAAACCCAAGCTCTCCGACAGGCAGCAGCGCGAATTGCGCCGCATGTACGATACCGGAGACTACAGCGTCAGCGACCTCGCCGAGGTCTTCTCCGTCTCAAGACCGACCATCTACCGCACCCTCCAGCGAACCAGCCAGCCTTAACGTACGATCTGGCCCCCTACCGGAGCAGACCCCTATGAGGGCCTTTCCATGCGGATCGAACAGGCCGCATGATCGAAACCACGATCCGCTCCGTCCAGACCCGATACCGGTCGAAAATGCAGGATAGCCTCCACGCCCCATGGATACCGACCCCGATGCCTCCGCCCCGCGCCACCGCGTCACCCTGCGCGATGCGATCCTCGATCTGCTCGACATCCGCGGGCCGGGCAAGACCATCTGTCCTTCGGAAGCCGCGTGGGCCGTGGCGGGCGAGGACGGTGGCTGGCGCGCCCTGATGGACGAGACCCGCAGCGTCGCCGCCGCGCTCGTGGCCGAAGGTCGGATCGTGGTCACCCGCAAGGGCGAGGTCGTCGATATCGCCACCGTGCGGGGGCCGATCCGGCTGCGCCTCCCGGGGTAGGGTCCGGATGGTCGATGGTGCCGGCCTCGGCGACGGCATCGTGGCGATTTGCATTGCGGCTCCTGCATGGTATGCTATCGGCACACCATCCGGAGTCGACACGATGACCGTCAAGCACACGACCAGCTACACGAACGAAGCCTACGCCCATGCACAGGGGTTGGCCGAAACGGGGGAATACGGCTCGATCTCCGCGGCGGTCTCCGCGGTGCTGGTGCGCGACAGGCAGCGTCTCGCCCGCGAGCGGGCCGCCTTCGATGCCGAACTGGAGCGTCGTCTGGCATTGCCCGACGACCAGTGGCTTCCGGTGAGCGCCGACGGGTTCCTCGACGATGCCATCGGTCGGCTCGATGCGCGGATCACGGGTGCGGTGGAGCGGGTCGACGGGTGATCTTCGAGGAGCATCCGCTCGTCACGCGCGACATCGATGAAATCGCCTTCTTCGTCTATCAGACCAGCGGCTCGCGCGATGCCGCGATCCGGCGGTTGAGCGAGATCGACGCCCTGCGCCGCGACGTCATCGACCGCCCCCTTTCGGGCGTGCGCCTCGACGGCACGCTCGTCGGCTGCCTCGCCCGCCACGGCGGGCGGGACAATTCCCTGACGATGGTGTGGCGTCCGGAACCCGACGAGGGCCGCGCCCGCATCCTCATGGTCGCCTTCGGGGGAAAGGACTGGATGGGACAGGCACCCGAACGGATGTGAGGGCGGGGTTGCCCCTCATGCGTACAGACGAAGCCCGCGACACCCTCAAGGGTGGCGTCGACGGTGCCAGGCGAAGGCGGTGGACAGGATGTTCCCGACGGAGGACCGGGTGGCCGTGAAGCCGAGCATGTCCCTCGCCCGGGAAACGTCGGCGACGAGTTCGGCGGGGTCGCCCGCGCGCCGGGGTCCGGTGCCGTGGGTGAAGGCCTGTCCGGAGACGGCCCGTGCCGCCTCGACGATCTCCAGCACCGAATAGCCGCGCCCCGTGCCGAGGTTGATGCGGTCCGACCGTCCCGTCTCCAGCAGGTGCCCGAGGGCGAGGACATGCGCCTCGGCCAGGTCGCCCACGTGGATGTAGTCGCGCAGCGCGGTGCCGTCCCGCGTCGGATAGTCGGTGCCGAAGACGGTCAGGTCGATATCCTTGCCCATGGCGCGGTAGATCACGCGGGGGATCAGGTGCGTCTCCGGGTCGTGGTCCTCGCCGATCTCGCCATCCGGGTCGGCACCGCAGGCGTTGAAGTAGCGCAGGGCGATGGCGCGCGTGCCGTAGGCGGCGTCGAAATCGGCGAGCATGTGCTCGACCATCTGCTTCGAGCGGCCGTAGGGGGTGATCGGGTCCTGCGGCGTCGCTTCGGTCAGGAGCCGGCCTTCCGGCTCGCCGTAGATGGCGCAGGTGCTGGAGAAGACGACCCGGTCCACCCCCGCCCGCCGCGCGGCGGACAGGAGCGAGAGCGACCCGGCGACGTTGTTGTCGTAGTATTTCTGCGGATCGGTGACGGATTCGCCGACATGGGTATGCGCCGCGAAATGCATCACCGCCACGGGCGCATGGGCCGCGAAGGCCGCGTCGAGGGCGGCCCCGTCGCGGATATCCGCCTCGACCAGCGGACCCCACCTGGCGAAATCGCGATGCCCGCTGCACAGGTCGTCGACGGCGACCGGCAAATATCCCGCCAGGCTCAGCGCCTTGCACGCGTGGCTGCCGATATAGCCCGCGCCGCCGGTCACGAGGACGGTGCGGGTCATGCGATCCGGCCTGCGGCGGGGCGGGCACCCCTCGCGGGGACGTCACGGGGAGCGGAGGGGATCGAATGGCGCATGGGTTTCCTTCGTCATGTCGGCGAGCCGGGCGCGTCGCCCTCGTCGTCTTGTGCCATTACGGCATTCGAGGCTCGTATCGCGAAGCACTCCATCCTGCAAGCCGGCGCGGAAGATGCCGGGATGCCCATGCCCCGGATATCGCCCGGATCGTTCCGCGCCGCGTCCCCGACGGCCTTCGGGGTTTCCGGGTTCCCGATCCGCCAGGCTCTCTGCGACTTGTGACGAAGCGTCGCGGAATCGTTTTCGTCTCGTGGAAACAAGGGCATGAAGCCCGTCGATATCGTTTCGGATCGACGATGGGAGGCTTCGGAACTTTATCCTAGATGTAGTTTAACGACTGCCCCGAGACGGTTATCTACATGACCCAGAGCGGTCGCCGACCGTGACGTTCCGATCGCACCCCGGGCGAGATCCCGCTCGGTGCCGGAGCGCACGCAACCTCATCGGCCCTCTTCGGCCAGTACCTTGGAAGAACCATTGGGCACGATAGCGGTAGTCTCCGATTTCTGCGACGGTCAGCCGGTCGCCTCCCGTTTCGGCGAGGCCGATTTCGACCGGGCGGGGCCTTCGCCGCAGGACGCGCCGCCTCCGGGGACGCGCGCGGTGGCCGTCGACGGGGGCTATCTCGAACGGCTCCCCCTCGCCGCCGTTTCCGCGGGACTGGCCGAGACGGCCGAGATCTGGAGCTTCAGCGGGCGCGACGATGCGGATGCCTTCGACAGCGCCCCCGCCCTGCACGGTTTCGCCCCGCCGCCGCCATGCCCCGCGATGCCCCGCCGCCGGGTCTTCCGCGCCGCCGGACATGCCGCTCCCTACGGGTCCGCCGATGCGCTGGCGCATATCCGCCACCACGGCGCGCCGTCCATCCTGTGCGTCTGGGGCCTGGGCGTGGACGAGGCGCTGATGTCGGCCTGCGCGGACAGCCTGAAGGTCTACAATTCCATCGACGCCGACGCGATCCGCATCCCGCCCGAGGTCAGCCGCCATTTCGACCTGTTCCTGACGGGCGCGTCGTGGCAGTCGGACGTCATCCGCGCCCGCCACCCCGGGGCTGCCTGCGCGGTGCTGCCCGTCGGTCCCGATTTCGCCTCCGACACGACCTTCTATCCGACGGGCCATCCGACGGCATCCGCCAAGGACCGCGACGTCGTCTACGTGGCGGCGACCCAGCCCTACAAGCGCCACGACCTGCTGCTCGACACCGCCGCGCGGCTGCCGGGCCTGCGCGTGCTGTGCGTGGTCGGCTACGGCCACATGACCGACGACCTGCGCCGCGAGGCCGAGGCGCGCGGCCTCGACGTCGAGTGGGTCGGCCCGCTCGACCATGCCGGGGTCAACCGCCAGATCGCCCGCGCCCGCGTCGGCGTGGTCTGCGGCAGGGAGGACGGCGCACCCGCGATCCTGACCGAATACATGCTCGCCGGTCTGCCGGTGCTGGCCAATGCCGACCTATGCTGCGGGTTGCAGTACATCCGCCCCGATACCGGCATCATCGCGTCCGAGGCCGATTTCGCGCCCGCGCTGGCCACCCTGCTGGATCGCGCCGAGACCTACGACACACGCTCCGTGGTGCAGGCCAACTGGACCTGGCCCCATTCCATCCGCCGCTTCGCCGCCCTCTTGGACGATGCCGCCGCCCG
>JAUKWC010044699.1:0-10822 GCA_032356245.1 Endocladia muricata | reverse complement strand
AGTCATGATTTTGACCTCATATGAGGCCAGAGTTGACCTCATATGAGGCAAAACCCACTGTCCAATAGACACTAGTCCCTATTGGATATTGGGCTTTGGCTCATATGATGTCAAAGTTGGCTATATATGAGGCCAACTTACCATCGAGAAAGTATATAAATTATATAATAAGTATGATGAACATGCTAGGTGGAGTACGTGTAAATTATCTCACCCCCTGCCATGATATCAATACAAACAGTAGCGTACTCGGCTACACTAAAACTCTTGACTGCACAAAACGTCCGGAGTTTTTTTCTACAGCTCTACCCTGTCCGGATAGAGTAAAAGAGCTTCGAGTAGGTACAAACCACAGCAAGTATGGATGCCTCCTGGACCATTTAATATTGTCGTGAAATAGTCTCAGGAGCGCTATTGTGCAGTCGAATTCCGGTACAATCCAGAAGTTGGCGTGCTGCGCGCGTAGGGTGAAGGGTAAGTAGAGGTGTGATAAAAGGGTGGAAGGAAGTGGTGTCCAGGCAAAGAAGCAAACGTAGTTAACATCCTTTACTTCTAAACTCCTGTGTCCCGTCGGTCGCGTGGGGAGTAGTACCAACGAGAGAGCTAGGTTAAATGTGGCGTGCAGTTCGGGGCCGATGGTAGGCGTCGGTACCGAATGGACGAATTAAAACGTAGCCTAAAAACAACTAAACAAGTAATGGAAAAGCTATGCTTAGAAAAGGCGCGCTCGAAAATGGGCACCGTCTTGAGTAGAGCACCACTCAGAAATGTCCAGGTGCGCGAGCGGAAAAAGCCATTGTGCATGTACACACGAACCGCCCCATATCGACACTCCCTCCAATTTAGCCTCAGCAACCATACTGTGTGAATGTTAAATGAGAAGAAAATCGACGCGGCAGTTCTGGAACGCGATGTGATGATTCGATAAATCATGAAAAATCATAATAACTTGAGCGATGACTTTTGGTGCGTTTTATCAGATTACCATCAACGTCACATTCGGCGGAAAAGAAGTGTATATAGGTGCGGGGTTGCCGTGATTCTTGTTTAGTTGTGTTTCTGCTCACACAGACCTTGTGGGCTTGCTTGTCGGCATTATGGGCTTGCTTGTCGACTATATGCGCTTGCTTGTCTGGATCCTTTTTCTGGCGGCTGTATTCCTCAGTGGCGGCACATATCCTCAGTGATATCCTTACCACTTGACAGGTACTGGTGGTGGTGGGGAGGGAGTAGGGGTGAATGAGACGAGGTCAAGAGGGTACTGATGTGTCAGGAGAGAAAGGGTGGGGACAAGAAGATGCAGGAACGAAAATCCTACCCAAGAATTTGCTGGAGATCACGGAGGAGATTAAGCGGCGGCAGATGAGAGAAAACCTTGCAGAGATCTTGGTAGAGAAGAGCAGCGATAATCCTAAAGTGTTCAAGTCACGTTATTGCGCAGATGTAGACCAAGAAAAGAACACCAACAGCGCAGCGGCAGCAAGGCGTTCTGCTCCCGATGAGTGCTGGAGAGCTGAGCGCACTGTGGCTGGAAGCAGAGGATCTCATCGAAGCGGAATGATGCTTGCTGAAGGGACGGTGTCCGCCTGTGCATCATCCAAAGGTGGGTACGAATCATTTCACTCTGTCGAGAAGGAGACGTTGAAAATCCACGAGCGGAACTCGCAAGCCAAGTTTCGCACGTCGCAGACACAGTCGCTGGCAAGTGGTCAGTCAGCTGAAGTCCTTAAGAAGCCATGGCCCCTGTTTTTGAAGCGAAAGGGCCACGAATGGAGTGAGGCTGTTAGTTCAATACGCACCGAGTTTCGTTTTGCATACCCCACAGTCGTCGTTGAGGGGTGGGAGCCAGGGGCTTGCGATATCGGCCAGAAGACGAAACGATTTCCAAAACCATCCTAAGCGAAGGCATACTACCGGTACTCAGATACAGACTACGTTTGCGCTGCAATTATCAACGCCGTACATCGAGTAAGGGGTGTAGGGGTGGCTGGCATCGCAAAGAAGAAGTTGTTGTGTAGCCCAGATGAAATACTCAAACTAGCTGAATGCCGTGCATCCATGGATAAAATTGACGTGGTTGCTTGCGATCCGCGAAAAGTGGAGGAGCAGTTTCGGAAGGAGTTTTTTGAAAGACTGGGTAAGGTGGTTATGCGGGAAAGGAAGGGGGCTTTCGTATGTCCCGCTGGGACAAGCAAACGTCGTCGGCCATCGTGTGGCTGTTGACGTCGAGGGAAAGGAGACTACTGACGGTGAAGAGATATATCCAATGGTGCTTTGTGCAGAAGCGCTAAAGGCCTGCGGAGCTGATCAAGTCGATATGTTTCGAGCTACGGAAGTTTGCCAAGTACCTCCATATCGTGCACGTGTCCGGAGTGTCAAAACTAAACAACCGCAATAACCGTTTAGTCTAGTTTCGGACTATCCAGTGCTCGGGCTCAACATGTAGTATGCCCGGTGCAGGAACCTATTGCAGCAAGGCCTGACCCATCGCTTTGGTCAACTAGTCTGCGACGTTGTGAGAAGAGCGAACAAAACCAATGTCTAATATAGTCTTCTTCGCGAAACCCTCTCAAGCAACAGCGACATCAATCATCATCCGTTTTTCGGAAGTTCTCAAGCCTTTCGAAATAATGTCGAGTAGCGACTTGTTATCGATGAGCACTTGAACTGAGATTAGGTAGCCCAGCAGGTGCTCAAAATCAAGTAAGAGTGACGCTGCGACATCAAATAAATCCGAAAACGCAATGTCTTCGGCCGACATAACTGATTGTGTGATGCGCTTGGATATATAAGACTTGTAAAAGATGGGGACTATCTGGTTGGGATTGTCTCGTAGGAAGCAAATGTGACCAAGCTGTGACTGAAAGTCAGCGCTGTTTGCGACCGAGGCGTCTGCAAAGCCGATGGTCCTGATACATCGATGATTCTGCTTTGAAATCTTGATAGATGTCCGGTATGTCAGTGCATACCTGACTGCTTTATTTAGGCTATTCAAGCAGTCTTTCTCGGTTCGCAAAAATGTTTCTTCCGTAATTTGCGCCAGCTGTAAAATTTCAAATGGGCAATCGGGGCGCGTATTAGTTAATCGTGGACTCTGCATTCGAGTTGATCGAGATTCTGAGAAGTTGGCGTCGGCATGAAGATGTAGGAGCTTCCGTAGGTACGAGTGCTGATTCTGAATGATTATACCACCACTCGTCTGCTCAAGCTCGAGGAGGGTGAACGTGCAGGGGAGAAATTTATCCTCTGCCATCTCGAATCGTTGTGCCGTCCATTTTGACAGCCTCTCAAACGGTTTGTTTCCTGCTCGAATAAGGTCGACGACATAACCGCCTGAAAGGCTTGATAACATGCCATTTCGTCCTAATGAAGTAAATGGCCGGGTCTGATCATATGGAACTCATTCCGAGTTCTTCGTGATGGTGTGAGTCTAGCGTTGCGTGCCATAGATCTCCCGATTCACATAACCCGTAGAGCAGCTTGAGTAACTGGAGACATTGTGTTAGTAGCACATTGAACTCTAGCACAGGCCTCGCGATGTGAAGCTCGCGCGCTAGAGGCTGATTTCATTGCAAGTACGCTCGTCTGACATCGGATGTCTAAATCTTGAAATCAAACGCCTTTGAGAGTGAGAGTTTCAATGCGATAGACTGCGGCTGGACTGTTGACGCTGAATGAACCATCATGCCTTTCTACAGGTTACGACGTGTGCCGATAACGTACCTTGGTTTGTATTTTCTCTTGATTCTGTCATCGGAGGTCTTTGCGGCGAGAAAAAAGCGGCCAGGTACAGTTTTTGCCTTACGTGGGATGTCACCACGGGAGATGATCTTAGATGTGCCCCGGCGCATTAAGATAGATATCTCTTCCGGCTCAGCTGCTTTCATCTCATTGCTGTGTGCACATGGGTCATACAAAGCCAGAACTTCTGTCGTGAACATTTGTTCATATCGTGGAGATACAAGCGGTTGGAGGCCATTCCAGATCGACCAAAAAAGGAAGGTGAATTCAACTGGGGAGTATAGTATGACATAACCTGAACTAAATTGAAAGGTCCAGCCGCTCCCATTCTCAAGTCACGGATGGAGATCGGTTTCCTTGATTCGTCGCTGTCTTCAACCTGAAAAGGACTCAGCCATTCTCCACTTCGAGCATCGGAATGTTTCTCCCTCCAAGCGAGAAAAATATCGCCCGGCTGGTTGTCACTGTAGGCAGCAGTTGGTGTTTTGTGTTTAAGAGTTCGCTGAATTTGCATTTTTGCCATTATTGGACCCAAATCGACTCGAATAGTTCCAGCTGTTCTTGTGCGAAATTGTACACCAGCCCGAAGGGGAGCAGTTTCTGGCTTGGTGAATACGAGAGGAAATTTGCCAGACACTAACGCGGAGGGAACTTAGCTTTCCGGTCCCAAAGTGTCATTCATGGCTCTCACAGTCAGTGCGAATGCTAGTGCGCGACTGATCGGAGGGTGCGCAAGCAAGATTTTTCGGTACGTCTGGCGCAGGGGTTGGGGATAGAGTTCTCCAACTCACAAGCCTGAATGTGCCTCTATACCTATACGCTCCATGATGACGTCAGATGCTGCACCAAGGTTGATGAATAGATTCCCAAAGGCACTTCCTTGGTCCACCAGTATACGGTTTGAGAGACCAATATAGATGGCTGCCCAACACTCCACGATAGTGGACCAAATTGTTTTTGTCGAAGCATCCGATAGCCGTCGTGCTGCAATGAATCGAGTGCCTCCATCGACTATATGGAGTATGTGCTTTCGATCGATGTATGTTACATCGATCGGTATCCGTTCAGTGAAGTGAACGTGTTCTGCGGCGAAGCTTACACGAAAGCGAGTAGGGGCAGTCGGAATTCGCTGGCAACGGTCGCAGCGCTTGGATAACTCTTGTAAGATTTTGAAGGTCTGAGGTGCTGCATCCTCGGGCCGTGACCGTTTCAAAAAATTGGAGAGCTTTTCCGCGGAGGCGTGGAAGAATTGTCTGTGCAGACGGGCGAGCTATGTTCGTGTGAATATAGTCCTAAATTCTTCGTAGACTGGAACGTTCATGTGGTTGCTATCTGACCGGGCAGTAAAAAAAAACCGTTCATCTCTATTTGAATAACCACATGACTGGCAAGTAGGTCTGATTCGCTTTATGAGTCGATGTTTGACAGCACCAGGTGTCAGAGACTCCCAATCCATCACATCCATTCCTAGCAAAGCAGGGATGTCTGCTTCAACGACATCGAGGGGTACAGAGATATCGCTGATACCTGGTGCCGTCGTGATGGACAGGATCACACGCTCAGGTGATGGGAAAGTATCGTTGGCGAAACGAAAGCGGTTCCCCGACCGTTGCAAGATTGGGGGAGTTATTCGCAGGTATTCACATAATCTTAATAGCTCTGCGCTTCGAACCACTGACTTTGGGGTTTCAATATTAATGTAGAATTCGAAAGGTTGGCCACGTCAGTCCTTGTCGATGAGGGATGCTTTGTGCACAGCAGATACATGTACGTCGTGTCAGTTTCCATCTGGAGGGCATTGTTGGTGGTTAGTCCTCGGGCTGTGACAAGGTGGTCCATGATTCGGGCGCCCAGAACGGGTGCTTACGTCCTGGCGGCGGAGTGAAAATCAGAGGGACAATCGCTGTCGACAGAGAGGTTGTCCGGAATTCTTGCCCGTAAGTGAAGTGTGTACTAATCCTGCCCTGAATCCTCGTAGACTTTGTCGTGAGTCTCTGTACTAAGGTTGAGCGTTTCGAACTCGTCGAGATCGCCATCAGCCGGGGA
This sequence comes from Endocladia muricata, assembly GCA_032356245.1. NCBI lineage: Eukaryota > Rhodophyta > Florideophyceae > Gigartinales > Endocladiaceae > Endocladia > Endocladia muricata. The sequence goes on along the minus strand of JAUKWC010044699.1, from coordinate 5,035 downwards.
TCGTTGAAATCTAGTATCCACCTCGTCGTTGTCGTGCTCATCCTGTCGAAGATGTTTACTCAAATCTTCGGAAGGTACCAGTTCTCCCTCCATACCTTTGACTCGGTCAGCTGCAATGTGGACTGCAGATTCTTGATTCATGCGTCGTCGACGAGTCCATTGGTGAATGCTTCCACTGTTGCAGCGATGCCGGCGTTTCCAGGCGGCCTCACAACGAAAACCGTCGGTGCGGAGACGCCTTTCCTCAAATGTGCGCCTGGGACTGATGGGTCGCCGATGTCTCTGATAAGGTCCTGCACCTATAGACGGGGCTGGCCGTCGATCCATTCCAGGCTGAGGGCTGGGCAGCTTATCGGTATTTCGCGGTGTTGGGTACTTTTGTACATGTTTTTGGTGTTTTCCATACCATTGAAACAACGTCAGGTTCTGGACAACAAAGTAAAGTCGAGCATTAGTACGCGAGGCATTGACTACGTTCTTGATCTGCAAACAATCATGCAGTTCGGTCAGGAAGGAATTGAATGATAAGTTCTCCGAGACAATACGACTGATAGGGTTAAGAGCCCAGCTGTAAGGTAGAACTACTTTTCGGAGGTATTCGATCTTGGGTGCGTCGTCGCGAAAAGAAAGGGGGGCCTCTGGGGCCAGCTCCTCAATGAGTCGCACAAGCTTGGTGAAACCTTGCGAGTGATCGTGCATTTCATTGTCTTCCATAAACTTCCGAAGGTGTAGCGTTTCGAGCATACTGCGAATTTGAATCTGCCGTGGGTTCATGTTGTAATCTTTCAACATAGGAGCTGCTATGTCTAGAAAGGACATGGCGTCGTCAGCATTCTGGAAGAAGAAACTTTGAGCGAGTCCGTGCAACATATCGATGAAGTAATCGGCCTTCTGGATTGGCAAAAGCTTCAATTGTTTGCCGCAGACTTCATAGCTGCGCGAGAAAAGGTCAATTGATATATACAAATGGCCTGTGAGCTTTCCAGCCTTAAAGTGTTCATAGACACAACTACCCTTTCGAACTTCGCCGGACACAGCGTCATGCGGACGTACACGATCGTTGCGACGAGCTCTATTTCCGCATGCAGCGTAGTTGCCGTTACTGCTGGGATCATAGCCGAGCAGGGTCAGTTCTCTGACGCGAGGCGTGTTGTAGCCTGGGACTGGATGGGATGCTCCTGTAGCGCGTCTCATGATGTTCGCGGCGTACTGCACATCTTGGTGACGTCGATCTTCAGTATATTCTGCAGATGATTGGGAAACCAAGGTACTATTTCCATGATCTCCGCTATCCGTCTCTTTGCTGAGAGACGGCTGCGTGCCTTTTCGGTGACCATCGCGGTGTGAGGAGGGTGCGATGTCTCCAAGTGGAGCTCTTGGATCAACATCGACGATGTTACGCGGTCGTTGGTTGTACGATGCAACGACTGGCGTCTCCAACCTATCGCCATCGAAGGGGGTAGCTTGGAGTGAAGGGCTGCGATCCCGCTCCTTCACCACGGGACTGATCTCTTGTTTCGTGTCGGGCTCGACCACACGAAGGCCTTCAGAGCTTTTGCAATGCTTGCAGCAGGTAAAGGCTTTCCACCTCGTCGATATATCGCAAGCAAGCAAGTGGGCGTACTAGATATGCGTCATGATGCTGTCGGTAGCGATATCTTGACACGGAAGGCTCAGTCACGTATTCAGACACTCCGGTATATCGTCAAATCCATACATTCCGGCTACATCACGGTGGACAGCAACGGGAAGTAGTGGGAGTCGATACAAGTTTGGAAAAAGCACACCCTCCGGTATAGGGAGCATTTATTCAACCATGCCCATCATCTCACCGGCATGAGACTGCGCCATTTTGTCTTCATACGGCTAAATCCCCTATATACATTTGACGACATCGATGATACTCTCGCTGATGTCGTCCCCAACCTTGACGACAGCGATCTCACGCTTGATACGATGCCTGGAAGACCTTGTGTTAGCAGGGGGAGTCATCTTAGGCCATGCTTCGTACCAAGGGGCAGTAAGAAGTATGAAGAGCTTGGATGAGTGCGGCGTAAAACTTGGGCCGTAATGTGCGAAAAGTTGATCACTTTTCGAGTTAAATCAGGCAGCAAACGGAAGGACATCTGTGTCTCCGGAAATAGATGCGGACATCCACTGAGTGCAATACGAGGTCGAGTGATACCTTTGGTTAACTACACATTTGGCAGTTCCAGGTCTCGTAACACTACACTCCGACTTCCACCCGGTGGACGTCCGAGTATAGAACTACCTGAGTCGTACTTCCACCGAGCAGACGTCCGGGTCGAGTATTACTATACACGGACTTTCATCGATTGGACGTCCGGGTCCTGTATTACTAGAGTTGGACTTCCACCAAGTGAGCGTCCAGGTCTAGTAATACTTGACTTCGAACTAGACCTTTCGAAATTACTGGTCTGGTAATACCAGCTGATATAGTATGGCCCGGGGAAGTCGAGGATGCAGTTATACTGCGCATCGTACTGCGGCGTGTGGAAATCCATCCCTAGTTTTACTGCACTACAATTGCACTTTTCGCAATTCCGAATGCAGTTCTGCTGCGCATCGCACTTCTTGCAACTAAACCGAATATTCACTGCACGCCGTAAAGATCCGGTCTATTTCTACTACATTTCCTTACTGCTCCATAAATAGCCCTTCTAGAGTATTTGAACGGACTTACGTTTTCACCATCATGCCCCACCATCACCCCTATTCCCTTGCCCTCTCCACCTCCAATGACCCACATTATCAGCATTGCATCGGACACCACACGTCCCTCCAGTCTTCAACAACGCCTCCTATCCTGTCTACCACCCGTTCCAGTTTCCAAATCCCACCCCACCATGACGCGCATTCCCTCACCATCTCTACCTCTAACAGCCCGCACTCCCCGCATCGCATCGCAAACTACACGTCTCGCCACTCCTCAACGAGGCATCCCATCCCGCCCAAACCCTTCGTGCCCGTGCGAATACCGTTGTGAATATCCGCTGCTTACCTGTGCACACCGTCGCATCACAAGGAGAAACTGTCTCCCAGTACTTTCTGTTGAGGGCAGGGTAACTTCACAGATTTGATGAGTTGGCGTCGTGCGTCGCCACGGTCTAAATAGGGTCTGTACCAGGTTCTTGCGTTCCACAGTTACGCCGCCGTGCCTTGAAATTACCCTACAGCGTACGAAGTTTTGAAAACCATTCAACTGGGGATATTAAAGGATCTTTACCTCGCGATTCCAACCTCTGGTTGTAGTAGACGTCAGGGGATGTACGATAGTCCCCTGCCGAAACCTCTAGTAACGTGGGTGTGTGTCGAATGGCAGGCCCTGTCTTCCACTTTGACCACTCCAGCGTGCACGACACCTACACTGAGTTTCGTGAACACGGGAGTACCCGTGAGCGGACCTACCGTCTTGTAATTAGTGAAAACAAAAAGACAGCTCCACCCTTGGAAAACTTCTTACCTCTCCGTTCTCCCATTCCTCCTTCCAGCCCTTCTGCTTGCACCCATATTTGCCAGCCCTCAACCTGCGCAGCAAATTTCGGCACAGCGTCCATTCGTCTTCCGACACGTCCTCCCTTTCTGGACACGAGCAACAGTGTCAATTCCGAACAAATGGACCGGCGGAACTAGTCCCTACTCGTCCGGAAGGCTCACCCGCCCCAAAAGCAACCAGCGCAAGCGAACACGGAGTCTTGCTACTTCCGCCCTTGTGGTGACCCCCGGCAGAGCGAGACGCATCTCTTCGCGCATGGTCCGAAGACTGACGCGAACCGACGAGTTCGTCAAGACTTCAAGAAAGAAGTAAAGGGTAGCCGGCTCGAAGGTATCATCTGGGACACCGAGACGTCAGAGACCCACTTATTTGTAGGTTGCATACAGATCTATACGAATAACCACAACACTACACTTAGGAACGGCGCCCTCGCTGCCTCTCCCTTGCATCTCAGTCTCCTCAGCTTCACTGCCAATATTCGCCGACGCTGGATACCGTCCCGGCACACTGTCGGTGCCCATCTTTCTGTACAGCTCTTCCCCACCGTGGGCGACAGAGACTTTGACGTACTTCCATTTTTTTCGGCTACTCGCGCATTGGATACGAAACCCGCCATACTTCACTCCGCCCTGCACTCTCTGCTATCGCCTCTGTGTGAAAAAGCCCTCGTAGGCTTCACATGCTCAGATGCCTACCATCGTCTCCGCAAATCTGACCCAGTCCTCACCAGCTACTGTTGCGACATACTCGAGGCGAATGGCATCATCAGCACTCGATCAGCCATAAAAACCAGCCAGCCCTCCCACCGTCGCGAAGTACCTTCAAATCTCCTCACTTCTTCCGCCTCACTCCCACCGCGCACGACGCAGTCCACCGTTCATCTTCGTAGAAAAGTGACCGACCTCCAGGCTGACGCCACTGCTCATGCATTGCTGTGCAAGCCGCGTCAGGCACGAGCTGCCACCACATAGGTAGAACAACCCCTCGCCATCTCCTCCCTGTGGAGGTTGTCATCCTTTCTGGAAAGGCGCCCCCTCTTTCGGTCCAAATCGCGTCTCGACATGCAATTCGTTCTCCGTTCCGAACCGGTGCACAACTTCCACCTCGGCATCCTCAAGGCAATCAAGACCTGCATACTTTTTAGGCTAGTCTCCCCCTTTCTATTCACAGGGCAAGCTTCCGCAGGTAGCATTCGTAAGCAGTTCAGAATAATCCTTACTGCTCTCCTTTGCAGAACCAACACAATCCTGGCTGCCATTCAGAGTGACTTCTACGTTGCCGGCCTACACGTCGACTTCTCCGCCCCCGACAAAGGCAGTCGCCTGAACGAACTCTACGCAAATGAAGAAGTCCGTGGCATGCTGGAGGCCTAAAACTACAAGTCCGTTCGCATGGTCTTTCCAATTATTGCAGGAATCATAGACCGTTGCTGTGATGGAGTTGAATTGGCGGCCCTGCCATCTATTTGCACTCAGTACTCAGACATTTTAGTACTCAGCTCGAGAAATGGACTAGAGA
>JAUKWC010044677.1:0-10828 GCA_032356245.1 Endocladia muricata | reverse complement strand
CCAGATCAGCTTGATCGGCGTGGACGCAATGTTGGCGGCGGCAGTGCTACGCGGAGAGCACATTGAACAACACACTTTGACGGATGAAACCTCACCGTCAAGCACACAAACAATGACCACAAGTAATCCTAAATTACACATTACATTTTAAGACAACTTGCCAAGGCTGGCGGGGATCGACTTATTATTATCGAATCGGGTATTCTCGAATTAATGCCTCAACCCCCTCAATCAGTTCCCAGACCTCCTGCTTTGATGGCGGGTTAGAAACGGAATGATCACATCGATTTCGAATATCGGCTAAGACCTCAATACGTCTAGCTTGTGTTTGCTCATAAATACCAGCCGCTTTTAGTGCATTATTCAAAGGACCAATCGTCTTCTTCCCATGAGAACTTAACGGCGGGTCCTGACTGCTGCACAGTTCTTTCAAATGCCGTTCCAATACAACACCAGTAATTGCACCTGCCGCCGGAAAGTACTCGGCTCGGTATAAAGCTTTGGCTTCAAATAATGAATCATTTTCTGAGTTACCTGAAGATGTATTAATTATTTCCTGAACAATTGTTTTGAAACCGAACCACCTTGTTTTGGTCGCGATAGTGCTTGCAGGGCGTCGGGATATAGCTAGTCTAACCTGAGGGTTTGAGATTAAATAGAATTTATACGCCTCTTTAATCGATTCTGCAGATGCCTGAACCTTTGATGGGGAATATCCGATCAGAGCAGATGCCTGAACATCTAAAGCTGAAATGGAGAACTTTTGCTCCCAATACCCTGATGCGTTCGACTGACCGTCTTCGACAGTATAAAGGCGAGCAGAATGTTCACCAAAGGCAGTATATACATTCTGCATCGTTTGACGGAAAAGTACATCTAGCTCTGTTATCTTTGATGATTCTTTTGGGGTATGTTTACCCATGTAGTCATTTAAAAATTTCCTTAGATTTCCGCCATAATGTTCGATGCGATTTGTTAAAGCAAAGAAACGTAAAATCATTTCCCTTTCTTTGAAACGAGGCTCAGGTTTCTCCGTCCCTTTGACTTTTCTCCAATTTGCATCTGCTTCCAATTCTGCCAATAAATCACAAAATGGGCCACGATATGCACAGTTTCGAATTTCTTGTTCTTTTAATGCCATCGCGCCACGGTTCAAACGTTCAAATATCTCATATCTTAGTTCATGATTATTACCAGCATCGATTACGATACTTCTGATAGGCGCATCAAATATTTTTTCTTGGTCAATTTCAGATAATTCATCAAATTGCATCCCATTTAGTGAACTAAGCCGCTGAAGCTTTTGTAATTTAAACTTATTCGTCACAAACCGAATTAAAGTGGTAAGTCTTTGCTGACCATCAACTACCTCAATCTTGCCCGTATCAAGACGCACAAAATAAAGAGGGGGAATAGGAATCTGAAGTAAAAGTGATTCGATAAGGCGTGATGGCAACTCTGGCTTTAGTGCCCAAACGTATTCCCGTTGATAATGAGGTTGCAAATCAATTTGACCACGTTCATACTTGTCACGAAGCGTTGAGATTGTCCAGTCATGAGGTTGACTTGAAATTGGTGTCGGTTCCGTTTCACTGATAGCCTCTTCAGCTTCTTGTTCAAGTTCAGCATAAGATTCGTCTTCATGGATATTAGTCATGTAATTCTATGTTTCCTATTACCGCAATATTTAGTTGGATTTATTATATCTTAGTTAGATTTATTTTTTGCCGACCGACCTGAGAGACGGCAACACCAAACTCAACGGTTTCGGGTTCGTCCCGTGACTCACATCAGCGCAACCTACTTCACGAATTCCTCAACCTTCTTAAAAGCCTCGATCACCAGAAATCCGTTGGAGTGCAAAGTTGGCGACGGACACCGACCACGAAACCCACTACGACTAGCAGGATTGGCTAACCCGAAAACGCCGCCAAAAACCGACAAATTCGCACAAGCGTTAGCACCAGTTCCGACCTGCCGAAATCAGCATCCCGTTCGCCGCCGCACCCCCGAGACCCGCCGCGCAGACTCTGCTGCCTGTCCGCAAAAATCGCCACGCACGAACCACAACTCAAGCAAGATTCGCTCATCCCAAAACGGGGCCAAGCACATTGCACCCAATCCATCTGCGGACCTCGCAATCGTCGCGGCAATCACAAAACCGATGCCGTGACCTCCACAAAAAATCTGCCAGCGACTAAGCCGAATCAACGCGCTGCGACTCGCACCATTTTTGCCTATGGTGGAATCAGTATCAGGCCACACTGCTCGCATCTCTGTGAGGTGCGATATTCACTATTGTCAATAGCTTTATAGCGCGCGCCATTTTGACCAACGAAAAAGAGATGCTTGTATGAAAATCCAAACAGTAAAAATCCGCCTAAAGTTGCATCTATTTCGCATCGCCCATCTTCCATTTCAGAACCACAATGTGGGCATTTTTCTAATGATTTTTGCTCTAAACTATCAAACTCTAGATCCTTTTCCCCATTACGATCTGTTCCACAGTTCCAACAAGCTTCGAAGGTTTCTTGTAGATATTCTTGACAGTTTGCACATTGCCATGCACCTTCATTTTCTTCACTCGGTTTCTGCTCTACGTTTTGCGACATTTCACTCACTCGACCTGCCTAAATCTAGTCCAAAAATGACTATTGAATCTACTTGCCATGTCCGCTAATCTGTAGACTCGACCGACCTGATAGATGCCAACACTGAATTGTGGCGCAACGGGTTCGACCCGTGACTTTCATCGCCAGAATCTACTTCACACTTCCCACAACTTTCTTAAAAGCCCAGATCACCAGTTGTCACCACGAATGAAAAGTTGGCGGCGTACACGGACCACGGAACCCACTACGACTAGCGGAATGCCCCGCCCACACTGACTGCCACGACCAACAATTTTGATACAGCGGCAGCCCAATTTGCTTGAACCCGTGACCAACTTCCAACCCCGTGACTTGCTGCGGTTTGCTTTGCGGCTTAAACCTTCAATCTTCGCCGTAGAATAATCCGAGCAATGCGAACCAGCAGCCGCCGAATCAAGTACCCCGTTTGGCATGGGCAAAGTCCGACATCTTCACCAAAGAGACCCGCATCACGCCGATGCCAAATGACACCCAAGAGATCACATCGCCAAAGCTCGACCTAGAATCGAGATCCGCCGAGCAGACCCCGTTGATCGTCTGTGAAACTTTGCCATGTGCAGACCACATTTCAAGCGGTTTCTGCGCGTCCAAAATCTGAGCCACAAACGCCAGAACCAAATCAGTTGCGGATCTCGAAATCCGCTGCGGCAATCACAAAACCAATGACGTGACTTCCACAATGTACTACTCACTAACGAATGGGAAGAAACGTTGCCAGAATGACTGTACCGCATTAGCACTCGGCTCATCTGGATAGCCAAAGATGCTGATCGAGCTATCATCCGCATTGGCCGCGTAGATACGGTTATTGGCTTCATCGACAATAATATCTCTGGTACCGTAGCCGATAATATCAAGCGTTGTGATGACCTCGGTGCCTCGAATTAGAGAGAGATAGGTTGGGTCGTAGTGACCGATATAGACGTAGTCATGTTTGCTATCCCACGCGCTTGATTGCGGTCTATCTGGCACAGGAATGGCTTCTTCTATGCCATCTTTTGTCATCGCCAAGACGTAGCTGCCCCCTTCTGTCCACACGCAAACATATACTAACTCACGCGTTGGATCGATAGTGATACAGGATGGGTTTCGATACCCCTTAGCATAAAAATCATACGATTGTGGCGGATTGACGCGATCCCAGTAGCTCAACTTTGTGTTTAATAACGTGTACACATCACCGTTGTCAGGATTCATTGCCATATCTACAACCGCTAAATGTGGATTGCTATCGAGCGGTTGGATGTAATTGATTACCTCATGGTCATCAATTGCAAAAATGGCATTGCTCTGATTGCCATTTTCTAAGTTTTTATGACCAGCGACATAGATATGTCCATCAAGTGGGTTAAAAGAGGCTGCATTCAGTGGTGCAAACGGCAATACGATTTCCGTGATAATCTCTGTGCCAGATAAAACTAAAGCTCGAAAACGATCGTCCATTACCGATTGGGATGTATAGAATATGTAAACCTCCTCTGTATCTTCATCAATAACCGTATGCCGTGGTCCCTCTGTCACATCTAACAGTGTAGTAACCACTTCTGTTTCACTAATAATATGGATGGCATCTCCATATTTATCAATTGAGTATATAAGCTCAGTATCAGGAGCTATGTGAGTTTCTTCAAGGAGCCGTATACCATTAGGGTGTAGCTTAGGGAGTGAAATAGCACCCGCAGCCTCATCTTGATAAATTCTACTAATGCTGTATCGGCCAGTAAAATAGATACTGCCGTCAGGATGAAGTACACCCTCTCTAACGCCACCTTTGACTTTGATTTTTGTCATGAGATGGGGTAGCTGATCCGAATGCTCGCTTCCTTCTCCCTGTGCTGTGCTACAGCTAGCGAGGCTAAGCAATAAGCTCAAAAGTAAGACAGCCGTTATTATGATTGTATAGATGATGCGACGAGCAGAGTATATATATTTCATAGCTGAATACGAATTTTAGAAGCAGTAAGTGCCTACAGACATCTCAAACCACATCCCAAAAGGTTTTCGATTGTCACAAACCTAGGCTACGAACATCACGCTCAAATCAGTTGCAAATTTCAAAACTGCGGCGGCAATCGCTAAACTGATGACGCGACTTTCACGAAAAATCTGTCACCAACCGAGCCAATATCATCGCGCTACAACTTGCACAAAACCAACAATTTTGACCAAGAGTTCTGGCACAAAAACCGTGACTTGCAACCGCGCCCAACCAAGAAAAAGGACCGCCCTTTCAGCGCAATCGACCAACCCAACTCTCGGCCAATAACGGCTGTTCAATCCACCTCGCCAAAGCCACAAATTCTAAGCATCGACCGACCAGAGAGACGGCAACGTTAAATTCAGCAGTTTCGGGTTCATCCCGTGACTCCCAGCGAAGCGAACCACATCAATAACCACCAAAGCTCCTAACGGGCATAGATCACCAGAAATCTGCTGAGATGCCCGTTGGCGACGGCATGGCCACTACCAGACCACACCGATGAGCAGAATTAACCGCCCCAAAAACTGTGCCACAACCAACAACTTTGATGACAAGGCAGAAAAGCTACTTGAACCCGTGACCAACTTGCAAGCCCGTGACTTGCTGCGGTTTACTTTGCGGATTGAACAAACAACTCTCGCATCAGAAAAATCCGAGCAATGTAAACCAGCAGCCGCCCAATCAAGTACTCAGTTTGGCATGGGCAAAATTCGACATTGTCACCGAAGAGACCAGATTCTTGCCGATGCCAAACCTCGCCCAAGAGATCACACCGCCAAAGCTCGACCTAGAATCGAGACCCGCTGCGCAGACCCCGCAGACCGTCCGTGAAAATTCGCCACACACAAATCACATCTCGAACAAGATCCGCACGTCCGAAAACTACGCCACTGACGCCACACCTAATCCATTTGCGGACCCCGCAACCGCTGCGGCAATCACCAAACCGATGACGTGACTTTCACCGAAAATCCGTCACCCACCACGTCAAGATCAAAGCGGTCAACCCACACCACATAAAATCACAATCTTGACCCGTTCAGTCTATATTTGTAATGACCTATCCATACCCTAACCATCAACCTGAATAACAGGTATAAACAAAGAGTGCGACGCTGAGAAATCAACTGTGCCACGAAGAATTTCTTCTTCATCATGGTAAATCACAACCTCTATCTCATCATCCCACGTGAACAAGCTGCTCTTTTCAATTTGAATAATATCTAGTGGAGACTCTTCAATATCTGGCGCATCTTCAACAATTGGTAAAGTGTAGTATAGAGAAATTTGATTGGATTCTCTCTCGACTTGATTTAATTGCCGTTCGTTCGAAACGTCACCAGCTGTACCATACCCCCAAAAATGTAATAGAACAAAATTCGAAGCATAGTCTACCCTAATATTCTCCGCTGAATATATATACTGCCCATAGCTTGTAGCATCATCGGCATTATTTAACAGGATGATCTCCGGATTTATTTCGCTCCAAGCTGAATGGTACTGGAGAATAAAGTTGAAATCTAGTGATTCTGCGTGTCCAGTATTTTCGTAACTCGGTACAGAGCATGACATGATAAACAAAATTAACCCAAAACAGTAAGATATAAGCTGCATTGTTTGATTTTCTCCTTGAGATATCAGTGTTGTGCTGCTCGTGCCGAAGCCCGTCACAGGCAGATGCAATCTGACAGGCTTCGGCTGCTATTGAGTAATCCTCTTATTCTATGTTGCTATTGATCAATGGTAAATAAAGATCCTTGACCAAGGTCAAAGCAATGCCAACAACATTCGAACTCTCACCATTGTAAACGGCGGTCTGTTGAACAACAATGCGATAATCGCCACTTACAGGTAGCCGAATGTCAAGTAACTCATAGTTATTGTCGTCACTTTGTGAGGACCCCAAAGGCACCATCATCCAATTTCCAGATGCATCTTGGTACTCAACGCGTAAATCAAAATTGGTATCGAGACGGTCAAAACTGTAATCATTTGTGTCATTGTCCGCATTAGACCACCAAGCAATGGCGACCCGCGCACGCTGGTCTTTCTGCCCGACGAAGAAGCGTTCTATATCTGGTTCAGGGTTTGCTGTGGTTTTATACCACCAGCATGCATCTGTACATTGAACCGTGGCTGTTGGTATATACGTCTGAGCTATTTTCACTGCTCGTGTAGCATCAATCTGGCCTGCACCATCTTTTAAGTCACCCGGCATTTGAATTCCATCGCGCGGGATTCCCAAAACCCCTTCGATATTGGTATTTGATGAAGCTAAAAGCACTGCTCGCATTGCCTCTGGCTGCGATTCGAGTCGATTTTCAACTTGGCTAATCATTGCCGCTAATCCGGTAACTTGAGGCGCGGCAAAACTCGTTCCTGCGCGCGGATCGGTAATTAATGCAGTATTGTTAATGCTGTAAGTAATGAATGGACCACCAGGCGCAACTAATTCAGGTTTTTCCCTATCTGTGGCTGCCCCAGTTGCACTTACTGGATTTCTCCAAGATGAAGTACTTCTCATTTTGTTTGTATTAATATCTACAGCACCTACTGCTATAACGTTCCATGCTTTACCAGGTGAAGTTATATCCTGACTTCCCAAGCCTTCGTTTCCTGCAGATTTAATTAGCAACACGTCTTCATGTCTACTCCAATAATCTACTGCCCTGTCCAGCCATTGGACAGTTGAAGTAATATTTGTCTTGATCCCAAAGCTAGCATTGACTAAATGAATATCAGGAGTTAATGTAGTTACCCATTGTAATGTATCGACTACTTTATGTGTCGTGGAAATCTCACTGCTAGCCCCATAGTTGGCGTCAATAAGCGTTACACCATCGGCCATACCCGGATAGTTTGGATCGCTGCTAGCCAACATGCTAGCGACCCGAGTCTTGTGTCCAATGCTACCATAATTGTTTGTAACAGAATAACGATTTGTCACAGTGATAACGGTCGTACGATCGTCTATTTGATGTCTTTCAAGGACTGCCACCTCTATACCAGATCCATTGATACCGTTATTCCAAGGTCCTGTTGCACCAATTCGCGCACCGTCTACACCATTGGAAGAACTTGCCTGCTCTTCTACATCTTCACCCTCGGCCAAATGAAGCATGGCAACCTGTGGATGTTGAACAAGATCCTCAATCTGAACCTTTGTCAAAATGACTGAAATGGAAGGTATAGAACTGTTGGGTGAAACGGAGATACTATATTGCTGTTGGATATAATCTGCCACCGGAGCCAAGCGTTGGCTATTGTTGTCTTTGATGATTTGACGGTATTTAGCACGTATCTGTTGTGCGAGAACAGCGTTATCTACATCCCACGGTTTTCTTCCTTGAGAAAGTGCAGCTTGGGCCTCTGGAAAGTGGGCAGCAACTTGCTCATATAAGGATGGTTGTCCATTGCCAGAACCATTTACCCAAATTGAAATAGAGATTTCTTCACTTGCTCCAGCCGTTTGCAATCGTTCGTGTAATGCGGCATCTACTTTTCCAAACTGTGCAATGTATGCTTCTTCTTCAGCCCGTTTAACCGCACCTACATCTGGCTCTACAGATAGAGTTACTGGATCAACAAGAAGACGATAGATTCTTCCTCCGCCTCTTCGGTCTACAACTGCCAGATTGATGTATTCCAAACCAAGGTTAGGAAATGTTGCGTAATAGGGTGCAGCAGCGTGCAACATATCAATTGGCAAATTATGCTCTTGTGCAATGTAATTAATGCCAGTTGTGAACACATCTGCTGCAACGGTTGGCATTGGCGTGGGTGTAGGTGCTGGTAGTGGACTCTCTGGTGTTGGTGTGGGCGTTGGTACTGGTGTCTTGTCACATACAGGATCATTCAATGCAAGCGTAAACGTCGTCTTGTCCTTGCCCGCCTTCATCTGTACCTGAATCGATGCATTCGAGTCAAAGTTACTCACCGTCAACGCAATCGTATCCTGTGCGCCTTGGCTAAAGCCATCAAAGTCGGTTTCGTACTTGATGCTGGGAAAGCCAGGATTGCCATTGCTGTTGGTCCACTCCACATTGTAATCACCCAAACCACCACTGTATGTACTGCCATCAGCGGGCGCAACGGCTGACCAACTACCTAATCCAAAGCCGATATAGCTGATATCTTTCTTGTTCGTATTCGTCACTCGATAAGTGATAGTTGTCGTGCCATCCCCATTGTCCACATAGCCAAAGACTTCGAGCGTAAAGCCACTCGATGTCTGAGAAATACAAGGTGTCGACGGCTCCGGTAGCGGCGACTGAAAGAGGAATGCCGCTTGTATCCGATTTTGCATCGTCAAACCCAATACCAACACCACCAGACCGATGAGAATCAGTCCGCTCAACTTTTTACTTCGATACATCATACAACCTCCAACGTATTTTGAATCGAGGGAGATTCGTTTGGCATTGGCTACTTACGCCCTCGCTCGCAAGCCGCCAACACCGAACTCAACGGTTTCGGGTTCCTCCCGTGAATCACATCAACGCAACCCACATCACGAATCCCTCAATTTTCTTAAAAGCCCAGATCACCAGAAATCCGTTGGAGTGCAAAGTTGGCGGCGGACATGGGCCACAGAACCCAATACGATTAGTGAGAACGCCCCGCCCACATTCATTGCCACAATTCACGTTTACGAGCAGGCGAAAGCGTATTGCTCAAAAAAGCTTTCGAGCATCAAAATATTTTATTCGCTATTAAAAAACAACTCATTTAATCGTTTAAGCTTTAAATTGTTAGGAGCATCATCTAGCGCAACCTTCACAAGTTGATGAACGGAGCTGTTTGCCTCCGCCCATTCAACTAACCTAAATACGATTTCAGAGATATCGTTACCCGCTGAAATTTGGTTAAGATTTTTGTTAAGTCCAAATTTGACCATCATCTCCAACTGTGGCTTAGCTCGATATGCATCTAGTAATGCGTCACATATATCCCTCTCTGAGACTTTAGATATTTGGTCAGGCTCCATAACTGGCACTGGCGGAGTCATATACCCATTACCCGTTACAGGTCGAGTTACTGATGCCTTCAATTTTGCCCTATTGACTCGGTGAACTGTATATGTAATACCAAGCTTTTCCAGTGATTTAAGTTGCGGATCCCCAATGCTGTACTTTCCAGTGTCTAGACCGGCAAGTGTATTGGTATCTATGTATACCTCAGCATCATTTGGCGATGTTCGATATTTTGAAATCGCCGCCGCAACATTGATTGAACGGGCTACTACGCGCCCTGTTTGGGTGAAAGATTTACGCCTTCTACGTATAGACATATAATCGGTGCATATCCCAATTCCGAGACCAATATCTTCAAAACTTGCATCATGCTCACGCCAAATTGCTCGTAAGTCTACAAATGTTTTCTGAATATCCAGTGCGCATTCTAGTGAACGATTCTCATGTCCATTGTCCCCAAATAAAACTCGAAACCCGTCTCCCTGTTCATCAAATTTTCCCAAGTAGGCATGGCAAATCTCCTCACATTTTTCAACGAAATCAAACAGAAACGAATTTAGGTGTTCCTCCCAGATATTCTCACCCAACTTGCTAAAACCATGTATATCAGCAAGCAGTGCAGACATGGGATGAATCTCCACGGCAATATGCCCATTCATTACTTGAAATGTCTCGTGTACTCTGGATATCCACAGTTTCTTAAGTTCAGATGTGGCGTTAAATAATGATGGGTTTTTTCTAATCAGGGTGAATACATCGCTCCGATGCAACTCAATGAGAATTGCCTTTTCTGTAGCTACTTGAACTGTGGCGGTACGCGGAGTATTGTGAAAAAGAATGGCGGCTTCCCCAATGAAATCGTCGTTAGAACGAGCTATTGCCCGATTGATATTGGTAATGACAGGACAGATAAAGGTATTAGCTGTCTCGGCTACTTGGAGAATGCGATCGCACTCGCGCTTGGCATCAATTAAGTCTGGTGCTGCGGAAGGACTAACGTAATTTGAGGTGGTGTTGCCGTTTATGGTAAAGAGGCTATAGGTATCAACAGATTTGGTTTTTCCGAGTACGTCTTGGCAAACGGTTTTAGTCAGCAGATGATGAGCTTCATCATTTAGTGCGCTGGGACTGTTATCAATCCCGACAATAAATGTGGATGGTTGAAACCGAATGGATTCTGTACAACCAGCAGCAAGCAGAGTTAGCAGTACTCCCGTAAGAGT
>JAUKWC010044666.1:0-10830 GCA_032356245.1 Endocladia muricata | reverse complement strand
TCAAGGCCTTAACCCAGTAGCATCACCACATCGGCTGCATCATAGGAAGTACCTGCGACTTCATACTGCTCCACATTCGTAATGGTTTGCTCCCAACTCCTACTGTTGCCAACCTTGTCTGCGATGCCAGTAATTTGGATGCTGTCTGTTCCTAACAGAGCAATAGACATGGTTGTGTCATCAAAAAAGTCGAGTTTGATCAAATCATGACCCCGATCACCGGAAATGGTAGCTGTACCAATGCCGGTATCAAACACATCGGCTCCATTTCCACCCCGAATTACAGCTTCATTCAGATCCAGATTCACCCCTCTAACGACCAAGCTATCTTGTCCGTTTCCACCCTCTAGGGTTCCTTGTTGCACGCCCACCGATGTTCCATCGGAAGTCGTGCCAGTCACATTGATGAGAATCGAATCACTGCCATTCCCCCCGGCAACGGTAGCCTGGAAAACACCGATGTAGGCAGTATTAGCACCACCGCTACCAGAAACATTGACCGCGATCGTATCGGCCCCTCTGCCACCATTTACATTGGCCTTCTCAATGCCGAAAACATTGAGAGTATCAAACCCCAGCAGCGATCCCTGGGAATTAATTTCAATGGTATCGGCTCCTCTGCCACCATTCACAGCGGCTCCCAGGAAAACACCCTTAATGTTGGCAGTGGTTGCACCAAAACCAACCTTTCGAGCAGAGACCGTGATCACGTCCTTGGCCGCACCACCATTTACATCAGAGCCCAAGCCCAAGCCCACCACCAGGCTATTACCATCAGCCCTCGTCTCGGCGTCAATGGTGATGGTATCTGTGCCGTAACCACCATTGATGACGGAACCAAAAGCAGCGCCATAGCTTTTTACGACTGAGCCATTTTGGCCGTTAGCGGTTGCTTGAGCTGTAATGCTAATCGAGTCAGCACCACTACCCCCGGACACGGTCGCGTGTGACACACCTCTTGATTCAGCATTGCCTACATCATTACGACTTCTGGCCACAGGAATATCAGCTGCAATGGAGATCTCATCGCTTCCGGAGCCGAGTGAGATTGTGCTATCGACGACACCAAAACTTTTAGCGAAGACACTGGGAAGCCCCTCAACAAATGGATTAGAAGGATCGTCGTTAACAACAACGGCAAGGCTAGAAATATTGACAACATCGCGGCCACGGCCGGTGTTAAGCGTAGAGCCAAGCACCCCTGTGCTCTCTGAAATGGTGCCAGTTCCCTGGGAAACAAAAATGTCAGAAATGACAGCACTGCTCACCGTCACTGTATCCTCCCCCCTACCCATGGAGATCATGGCATTCTCTATGCCGATTCCTTGTGCTGCTATTGGGTCAGTTGGATTTCTATTGATATCGACAATGGCCTCAACGACATCGTTGCCGCCAAAACTGTTGATGACTAAATCTGTAGCTGCGATGGCAGTCAAGATGTCATCAATAATAACTGCCTCTCCGTTGAGTATTTCTCCTAGGTAGGAGTCGGACTGGGATGTGCCTTGAAACTGTCCTGTTAGTTGAGCCATGTTTGTGATTGCCTATAAAAAATGTGTCATTTGCCGACATTTAGTGCAGTCCTCACATAGGTAGTTTGGAAATTAATGCCCACAGACATTTCTCACCAAACTCTGCACCTCTGCACTTTCTTATAGATGGCTTTAACTTGATTGCTAAGGGTTTTTTGAAAAAAACGCTAGAATTTCATATTGCGGATGTAATAGCCTTTTGTTTGCCAATTTTTCCGGTTTTATTAGGATGACTATGGTGATTTTGTAAATGAATATTTTGAACTCGAAAAAATAGAGTAAGCCTTCAAAAATTAATTGACATAATTTCTCTAAAGTCTTGTATTAAGGGGCTTTCAGGGGAATAATATTTTTTGTTCTATCGTCTAAATGTGTGCAAAAAACTAATTTTTAGTCATATATTTAACTTTCCCCTACGTGCTTACCCTGCTCTGCTTTGTTTGCAAATTTTTCTGATTTGTTAATGGCTTTAAATCTCACAAGAATGCCACGGACTACTGAGGTTTTCTGTCTTGAATCATCCGGTCCATCTCATTCGCTAACTCCGGAAAATGAACTCCTAAAATTCAAAACAGGCGCTGGATCTAGCTACGTGCCCATCGACGCAAGGGATATACCATTGCTAAAAGATATCGGTGGCGATCACAAAGCTAGTGACTTTTCTCGCGATAGACAGAAAATGTCCGTTGGCCTATTCACCGTCATGTAAAGCGGCATAGACGATCGCATGGACAAGACATTGGGCTTTTCTAAGCTGTTGGAATAGGCGATCGCAGCTACCCCCAGTTCTCCACCAAAGACAAAGCCCCAGTCATTCCTTAGGTGAATGACTGGGGCTTTTCCCTTCTCAGCCAACCCTCAGCCAACCACTATAAAAGTCTCAGATAGCACCCAGATAGGTCTCAGGGAAGCGACGCATTCTGTAGACATCGAAGAAAACAGGTTGCTCCAAACAACCGCCCCCTAACTTCTGGAGTCTGAATCATGACCATCATCACCCGCACCGTTTCCGCTCTTGCTTTCACGGCTACTTTGCTTGCTACCACGAGCGCTTTTGCTCTGACTCCTTTTGATGCAGCAACCCAGGCTTATCGTGGCCAGCTGAATGGCATCTCTGGGTATGGCACCTTGAAGGCTCAGCTTCGTTCACGCACAGTGACGGGTGAGGATATCCTCGAAGCAGCGGGTCTGGAAGTGAATGCTGCTGATGCTAACTTCGTTGAAAGCGTTTTGCGCGATCGCAGCAACTAAGCAACCCGCTTGCCAAATTTGACTCCGTTTGGGAGTGGCATGATAAACCATTCCCCTTCTGGAAAGATGCCGTCATTGCGCATTGAATGTATTTCTGCTTTCTCTAGCAGGTTGCCCTATGGTTGCCTGCTTTTTGCTGCTTAGCCATCTACCTGAAAGCATCAAGGACTACTGCTAAAAAAGAACTCCCCTAGCCATAAATCATGGCTAGGGGAGAAAAGTGTGTTCCCTGTTATCGACTTTGTTATAAGCGATGACCCTACGGATGTTACAGAAGACTTTCGCCAGAATCTACCCTGGGACTCCTATATTTGAGCTAGTAATGCAGGAATCGAATGATTTCTATCCGTTTAGAGAAACTCTACTTCCATTCTCACTGTTGCTGCGGAGCTGACTGTCATCAAGCACCTGCATTTGTTTGAAGGACAGTAATCTTCGGTGGTTTATGAGCTGTTTCCCTTCGGCTTGCAACGCCTTGCTGGCTTGTGTGAGCTGTCGGCTCGTCTGCATCAGCTTTTGGCTTCGTTGCTCAAGCACTTGGAGTTTTTTCAACTCTGGGGTCAAGATCATGGAAAGGCTTTAGGTGCTGGTTTGGGCGCGTAGCTCTTTGTATACCCCACTTTCCGCCTTTCCCCCTGTTTCTTAAGCTTGATTTTGTCTATTACAAATAAAAGAAAACCCCAGCGGTTAGGCCAGGGTTCGAATCGTTAGAGAGGATTGCTAGATGCCGCTCTTCTTGATTAGAACTTACCCAGTCTGAATGTTGGTCCCGTCGGCTATTCGGCGGAATGCGATCGCTATTGATTCGCGCTTGAAAGACTGTTTACACAAATCCTTCAGTCAAAGCGCGGAGACTCATCGCGCTGATTGCTTCAATCCCTAGCCCTTTAAATACATTGGGCGGCGGCAAAATTTAAGATTGATAAGACCAGTCGCCCCCACAGCTAGATGTCAACGCCTCCTACCCATCAATCCCTCGTAGCCCAACCCATCACATCAGCAGCCTTTGCCCCCTTCGGCCAAGTCATCTTTGCCAGTGCGGATGGTGCCAAATTCGGCCCTGACGACGCCCAGCTCCAGCTCAGTGAAGGTACCCCCCGCTTCTACATCATGGCCCTCGACAATCGGGGACGGCAGTTCCACACCATCACTCGCCACCAACAATGCACCCAATGCCTCGGTGCCATGGCTAATCAACCCTGGCTCATGGCTGTTGCCCCACCGGGCCATGCTGATACTCCCAATCCCGATGAGATCATTGCCTTTGCCATTCCCGGCGACTGTTTCATCAAGCTCCACGTCGGCACCTGGCATGCTGGCCCCTACTTTGATGCGCCTGAGGTGAGCTTCTACAACCTGGAACTGAGCGATACCAATATTACGGATCACGAGACTTGTAATTTGCGATCGCGTCACAACCTCACCTTCGAGCTGATCTAGCTCTGGGGCTGTGAATTCCCCTGCTCCATCGCCCAGTCCCGTAGCTGTCGCCGTTGAACTTTGCCCTGGGCATTGCGGGGAATGACATCGGTGAACAGCCACTGCTTTGGGCGTTGAGCAGGGGTGAGGGCGGGGGCGATCGCCTCAACTAATCGTTTTCGCCATTGATCTCGTAATGGATTGGCTTCTGCTTCCATGCGATCGACTATTGCTTCTCCTGGCACCACCACCGCCACCACCCGTTCTCCCCACTTGGCGTCCGTCAAGCCCAATACCACCCCATCTTTCACCAGCCCCGTTGCCCGGATAGCAGCCTCTACGGCTGCGGGGAAAACGTTCTCTCCGCCCGAAATGATCTTGTCACTGGCACGCCCGATGATGTAGAAATATCCATCGGGGTCGCGGTAGCCCAAGTCGTCAGTGATGAGACTGCGGGATGATTCCTCCAACCCAGCATTGCCAGGCCATCGTTCAATACTTCCACCGTAGCGAGAGGGTTGATTCTCCATCGGTTTGATTGCGTAGTAGCCCAACGCGAGAGAATGGGCGCGGATTTTGACTATTCCACTGGGCTCTCTATTTGCTTGAAATTGGTCTCCTGGACAGAAATTATTATCTGCGTAATCTGGGGCGGGCAAGCACTCAATTTGGACGTGGGGCAAAAGTTTTCCACAGCCTAACTGCCCCCTGAGGAAATCGTCGGGATGGAGAGTGATGACTTGGGAGGCCGTTTCAGTCATGCCATAGGTGGGTGCAAGCCGTATAAAAGCGCTTTTAGCTTGATCCAAGAGGGCGGGCCAGGCAGGGCCACCACCTAAAAGTACTGTATAAAATCGAACAAGCCATTGCCTCCCGTTTGGCTCCTCTATTAACTGCTGAAGCTGGGTAGGAACAAGGGATAGAAAGAATTGATCAAAATCACAAGAAAAGGGCAAGTCCGGAGACACAGCCTCAGTTTGGTTGCATATGCTACTAGCCTCTGGTGACTTAAAAAAAATCTTCACCACGGACCAGGGCAGTATCCATAATTTCCCACCACTGAGAAGCGATCGCAAAAACTGCATGAGACCACTCACATGGTGAAGCGGTAGCGTACAGCAAGAATTAATCATGCCTGCTGCATTGGTTAACTCAGATTCTTGAAGTCCTGTAACCGATGCTATGAGGGTATTCCAGCTATGAATGGCAAAGCGTAGTTGGCCACTAGATCCCCCTGTGGGAACGCCAATCCAGTGACTTTCCACAGCCTGTGGAAAGTCGGAAATGGAGCTTGAATGGCTTAAACCCTGATGATCATTGGGATAGATTTGTTTTCCACAGCCTGTGAAAACCTGTGGAAATTCCTGCTTTTCCCACAGGCTGAGCGAGTTATCCACAGCCCACCTGCTCCAGGGAAAGGTGGGGGGAATTGCCCAGTCAGGGTCCGTAATGATGAGGTGAGGGGTGAGACCCTCTTGCACCTGCTGCCAGTGGTTTTGAGTCCAATCTGGATTACCTAAAAACAGTGGGTAACCCAGGCTACTTACTGCACTGAACCAAGTTAGAAAGTGAGCTGGGTCAGAGATCGCTAACAGGATTATGGGTTGGTAGATCAAATGATCTGAGCGATCTCGCTGAGACAGACCCGATCTCAATGGTTGCTGAGTGGAAGATGCTAAGTCTGCATCCATCTCAGCAGCGGCTTTGGCTGTCTCGCCTTCCATGTCCCTCTCGGTCTCGCACCAGCTCCAATCTTGCTGTGCTAGCCAGTCCCGGAGGCGTAGGGATTCAGTGGCGATAGATTGAGAGGTTAGCTCTGTACGCAGGCTGCCCTGCTTATCCCAGGCACGAATCCAGCCCTCATTCCGCCGTTGGGCTAGTAGCTCAAGCACCGTTACCTCAGTCGCTGTTGCTCCAGTAGCTGCTGCCATAAGTTTTCTCCCCTGAGTTTGAGGTCGGTGGGTTGATTTTGTCCGTCGAGGCCATCTGGTTGGAGCCATTGGCTGACCCCAAAGCCCATTGCGTAGGTTTGACGTGAAGAGGCTGGCTGAGCTGCTTTGGACTGAAGCCACTGGGCCATGGCAAAGACGCCTTGGCGAGCGAGACCTGTCTCAAACACTGATGAGAAGACGACCTGGAGCTGGTGTTGGTGGCAGTAGTTGATTACGGCTAAGGGGTCTCCGGCGATCGCGCCCTTGATCACAAAAATCCCCTGCCAGCCTCTTCTATGGCAGGCCTTTAGCTGCGCCAACCCCGTCACCGATTCGTCTAAAGCGAGCGGAGTCCGGTAGGCCTGGCTGAGCTGCATGAGACTATCCAACTGCTCCGGGGGCAAGGGCTGCTCCAGAAATTCGATGGGTAAACCTTGATTTGCTAGCGCCTCGCAGTGGCTCAGGCATTGTTCTGCGGCATCGAGGCTAAGGCCACCGTTGGCATCCAGACGGAGCTTGGCGGTGGGCGGGAGCGATCGCCGCAACATCTTCAAGTCCGATAGCTCTTGGAGCCATTTTTCAACGCCCAGCTTCCACTTAAAGGTGCGATGGCCCTGTTCCCATAGTTGGGGCCATGCCGCCAATGCTGCTGTGCCAGTGGGAAGTAATGCGCAGATTTCTTCGGGCTCGGGCGTAGTCGCTTGATTTGGCAAGCTGCCTTGGAGCTGAGCGATCGCCATTCCCAGGCCAAAACGGGGGGCGGAATAGTGGAGGGGAGATCTTTCCGCGATCGTGGAAAGATCGCTCAAGCTTAGACTTGCCCAGTCGGTCTGGAGCGGGGTGAGGAAGGCGATCGCTTCTTCTAAAGTTTCCGTACCAAACCAGGGAATGGGAGCAATCTCACCGTAGCTAGTTTGTCCCATGGGCGTTTGCAATTGCAAGATCAGGCCCTGGCGATCGTGCCAAGGCCCATGGGCCGTTTGCAACGGTCGAACAAACTGCCGCTGATAGGGTAGAAATCGTAGACGAATCTGGCCGATGGTGTCCGTCATGGCCTGTGCATCCGCAGGAGCATCAGCCGATCCAATAGCCCAGCCCAAATAGCAATCCGCTCCAAAAGTGCAGCGCCACCGCGATGAACTTGCAGTTCATCACCCGCTCCGGTTGGTCATGATATTTGCCCACATGGCGGCTGAGCTTAATGGCCCAGGGCAATCCTCCCAGCCCAAGCAGTGCCGTGGCGGGTGCTGCCCCCAGGGCAACGAGCAACATCATCAGGCCAAAGCTAATGCCACAAATGACTGGTAGTAGCTGAGCCCCGCGCTTCGTGCCTAGGCGGACAATGGGCGATCGCTTTCCCGCTGCCAAGTCATCTTCAACCTGATGAAAATGGGAGCAAAGCAAAATCAAACTTGTGGTCAGCCCCAGTACCGCCGAAGCCACCAAGCTATTCAGGGAAAAGGATTGAACCTGACTGTAATAAGCCGCCCCCACCGCCAGGGGACCAAAGGCGAAAAAACAAAGGATTTCCCCTAAGCCGCGATAGCCCAGGCGGAACGGAGGGCCTTGGTAGACATAGCCCAAGACACAGCAGCCCAGCACCATTACCAGCACCGTGGGGTCCTGCTGGAGCCAAGCGATCGCCAAGATCCCGCCAATGCCCAGGGCCAGGAATGTGTTCGCCAGGGCAAAAATCAGTCCCCGATTGCGCGTGATATTCACCAGGGAATGGTGTTTGTTCACGTCGATGCCTGTATCTGCATCAAAGACATCATTGGCCAGGTTTTCCCAACCTAGCAGCAGCACCGCTGCCCCTAGGAACAGACCAAAGATTAGGCCGTTGACGCTGCCCGTCTCGTAGCGGGCGATCGCCGTGCCCCACCAAATCGGCATCACCGCCACGCTGTACATCGGCGGCTTGAGCGCCGCCATCCACAACTTTTTATTAATAGCGGGAGCCAGGGCCGGTGAAGTCATTGAAGGTAAAGAGACATTAAGCGATCGCGAGAGTGCCTACTGCAACAGTCCGGTCGAGGAATTGGAATTGTTTAGCAATCAAGCCCGCGTTGTCCCTTCGATCAATACCAATTTCTTCAGGTGAGAGTCACGATTTGACACCTTTGTTATCAAATCGCTGCCGCCCAGTCGCCTGGTTTGCTGCGCAACGCCAAAGCAGCCTTCCTATTGTCCTTTTAGCCCAAGCCTCACCGTCAGATGAACCGATCGCTACCGCCTGGGCCTCGCCTGCCCAACCTGCTCCAAACCGCCCGCCTCATTGCCGACCCCCTGGGCTTCCTCGACGATTGCGCCGATCGCTATGGAGACTGCTTCACCCGGCGGGTGCTGGGTCTCAACTCCCCACCCGTCGTATTTTTCAGCGACCCGGTCGCCGTCCAGGCCATCTTCACCACCCTGGCGGACCAGTTTGACTACGGCAAAGTGACCCAGGTCTTTCGTCCCCTGGTGGGTCACGAGTCGCTGATCATGCAGCAGGGCGATCGCCACCGTCGCCAGCGAAAAATGCTCATGCCCGCTCTCCATGGCGAACAGCTCAGCGGCTACGGCAGCGTCATCCAGGACATCACCCAGGAAATCACCTCCCCCTGGGCAGTGGGCCAAACCCTGTCGATTCGAAACTGGATGGCGGATATTTCCCTGGAAGTCATTCTGCGGGTGGTGTTTGGCATTGACCCCGGCCCCCGCTGCGATGCCCTGCGGAAGCGATTGGCGAAGCTCTTGGAAGCAATCACGGCACCCCTGTACTCCGTCCAGTTTTTTCTGCCGCCGCTGCAACAGAACCTGGGAGCCAGAAGTCCCTGGGGGGGCTTTTTGAAACAGCGAGCCGAAATTGACGAGCTGATTTTGGAGGAGATCCGCGATCGTCGTGGGCAAAGGCAAAACTCGGTTGCTGAGCCCAGCCGCAGCACCGAGCCCAAGGATGTTCTCGGCCTGCTCATGACCATGACCGATGCCGACGGGGAGCCCCTCAGCGATCAAGAGCTGCGGGATCAACTCATGACCCTGCTCCTCCTGGGCCACGAAACCACCGCAGGCGGCCTCACCTGGGCCTTCTACTGGCTCAGCACCCACCCCGAAGCCCTCGCCAAACTCCAAGCAGAACTGCGGGAAGCCCCCTCGGATCTATCCCCCATGGCCCTGGCCCAGCTGCCCTACCTCAGCGCCGTTTGCCAGGAATCCCTGCGGCTCAACCCCATCGCCCTCATCTCCCAGCCACGCAAGCTCAAGCAGCCCATAGACCTAGCGGGCTACCATTTCGAACCAGGGGCCGTAATGATTCCCTGCATCTACACCAGCCATCGCCGGACTGCGACCTATGGCGATCCACTCCAGTTTCGACCCGAGCGCTTCTTGGCTCAAAAGTTCTCCGCTGCGGAATATTTTCCCTTTGGTGGCGGCAGCCGCAACTGCATCGGTATGGCTCTGTCCCTCTACGAAATGAAATTGATCCTGGCCCAGGTTGTGGGTCGCTACGGCCTTTCCTTGGCGTCGAAAGGGGCTGTGCGGCCCCAGCGGCGGGGGATCACCTTTGTCCCTTCGGATAATTTTCGTCTACGGATCAACAATCTTCACCCAGAGTTAATAACAGCTTTGTCATGATCCATCCACCCAAGGCCCAGAATCCTTATAGAATCGAGGCTGTAGCGGATTTTGGTCGTTACATTTTTTAACTATTTCTTTTTTCGGCTCGGTCGCCCTTGCAGGTGGTCCTGGCTAGTTGTCCCCTTGGGGTCCGTCTTCTTTTAATAAAGCGTTTTTTATGGTCTTCACTCCCCAAAAGGAAACCCGATCTAGATTGCCCCAAGCGTTCGGTCGATTTTTGAGCCAGCTACAGGACGCTTTGAAGGCTGATAAGCAAGGGTCTACAAAAGGACGCTTCAACGGTCAGGCTGCTGTCACGCCGAGCTGCCTCAGTGTGGCCCTGCCCCTGCCAGATTTGGACCCCCTCCAGGCCCTAGAGCAGTTAGGGGGCTTTCAGGCACCTCATTTTTATTGGGAGCAGCCCAGCCAGGGACTGGCGATCGCAGCAGCCCATTCCGCTATCCAGGCCACGTTTCAAGGCCCCCAGCGGTTTTCCCAGGCCCAGGCGTTTGTCAATCAACAGCAGCGGCGCATGGTCCTTGTGGGCGATCGCCATTTGCCCGGTGCCCAACCCCGCTTTTTCTGTAGCTTTACCTTCTTTGATCAAGTTGCAGAGGCGAGTCCCTTTCCCCCGGCGACGTTGCTGCTGCCTCGCTGGCAGGTTGTGCGCCAGGGCCAGGCCAATCGTCACTTGCACCATCACTTGCCCAAGGACGAAGCCGAGAGTAGCTTCGTGGCCAATTTCCGGCTGCACCGGGGGCAAATTGATCGCCAGGAGGCCCGTGAAACTTGGGACACCTATTGTCAGCTCCAGGCCTTGCCTAGTGGGGAGAGCCTGCGGGCGGTGAAGCGTTCCTGCTCCCAGGCTTCGACGACTGAGGGCTCGTCTCGATTGCAATGTGAGTTTGATGGAGAGGCCTTTGAGGCTTCCGTGGCAGCAGTGCTGGAGGCGATTGATCACGGCCAGCAACCCGAGCAGCTCTATAAGGCTGTGATGGCCCAGGTGCTCAAGGTGCGAGCTGAGTCCCCCCTCGATCCAGTTGCGGCTCTAGCTGCATTGCGATCGCGTCATCCCGATTGCTATAGCTTCTCGGTGG
>JAUKWC010044655.1:0-10830 GCA_032356245.1 Endocladia muricata | reverse complement strand
AGGCCCAGTAGGTGCTCCAGGTGCTAATGGTGGTCCAGGCCCAATGGGTCCAGTTGGTGCTCCAGGTCAAAATGGTGCTCAAGGTCCAGTAGGTCCAGTAGGCGCTCCAGGTGCAAACGGTGGTCCAGGTCCAGTCGGTCCTGTAGGCCCAGTTGGTGCTCCAGGTGCTAATGGTCTTAACGGTGGTCCAGGTCCAGTCGGTCCTGTAGGCCCAGTTGGTGCTCCAGGTGCAAACGGTGGTCCAGGTCCAATGGGTCCAGTAGGTCCAGTTGGCGCTCCAGGCCTTAATGGTGCTGCGGGTCCAGTAGGTCCAGTAGGCGCTCCAGGTGCAAACGGTGGTCCAGGTCCAGTAGGTCCAGTAGGCGCTATGGGTCCAATGGGTCCAGCAGGCTCTAATGGTCAAAATGGTGGTCCAGGTCCAGTAGGTCCAATGGGTCCATCAGGTCCACAAGGTCCACAAGGTCTAGTTGAAGAACCGTATGCAAGTTTTGTACGTTCTTTCTACGATTTCTGTGCATTGTATTCTTCCCCGAATCAATCTGCTTATACCGCATCTCTAGAGCGCGAGCTTGAACAACTCCGTGCTCAGTTAGCTCAGCTACAATCATGCTCAATCGATTGTTCTAACTAATCTGACCCTTTAAAGATGTTTTGAGGTGGTGTCTTCGGACACCACCTCTTTTTTTTGTTATTCTTTTACTCTATTTTTTATAGAGGTTTCATGTTTGGTTCCATGTTTGGTTCCATGTTTTATTTATAGACTCAAATATAAAAAAAGCCATATCCCATAGGCTCATTGAAAGTGCCTACACTGAATACGAAAATATTTTTAATAAACTAAACAGATTGAAGTGTTAGGTGCTCAACTATATTTCGCAGTACGCTTGAGTTTCTAAGAATTTTGATGTTCTGAATTAATTAGATGTCTAAAACAATAGGGAAATCGCTATTGTTTTATTTTTTGCTCTGTGATTTTCTAAGAAATTCGTAGGATTGTTTAGAATTTGTACTGGTGCTTTAACAAGTGAAAATATAAGGGTTACTGGGTTTAATAAACCTGAAAATTCTGTACCTATAAGCTTTTTTGCAGTTTAGCCCTCGAAAGATACCCTATTAGTATCAGTTGTCGCAGTTTAATACCAATTCCGTCTATATCTGTAGTTTAGTCTGATGTCATTTGTATAAAATTGTCTACGTAACTTACGGAATATGGTTGAGCAAATGATAGTTCTAGCTCATTTGTTTAGTACATATATTTTCGGACAAGATGTAAACGGTATAAGTAGAACAAAATTCTCTGTTATGGGCATTTGTTGATCAAGTTCTTAGAACATATTTTTAAGATTATAGAAAATTTTGTACGTTATAAAATAATAGATGGTGTAACTCTGCTTCATATCATCAGTACACATAGTTACAAACAAAAAACCACCTACTAATTTATTTTAGTAGGTGGTTCATTGGAGTGTTAGTTTGTTAACTATCACTACGGAGAAGAAAGTAAAATAATGTCTGATAACATCTATTTCACATAAGACGTAATCTATCACCTAAACATTTCTTACTACATTATTAAATTAAGCTAAAAGTACTACCTTTCAATCATCATCTGAATTTGTGGAAATAAGAGAACGGGTATTTTTTAGGTTTTTGTAATTTTTATAATCATCTTTACTAGTACTAGAGACATTATCTTTGACCTCATCTAGTGTTTGTTTTAGATTTTGCTGTATACCCTCTGGAATGGGGGGGACTGTTCCCTGAAATGGTTCTGAGGGTTTGGCAGGTATAATCGTTTTAGGAGTTGGCATATCTACAGGTATGTCATTAGCTAGATTATTAGCTTTAGCATTGGCTGCTTCATAAGCTTCTGTTTGTGTTTTGCGTAATTCCTTATCTACGATTAAGCGCTCGGCTGCAATGCGGCTCGAGCTATTGGTCATACGAACGACCTTGTCCTCTTCACTTACAGCTTCATTATTTTTAGTTTCAGCACCTACAGCAGCCTTATCAAAGGTATCTCGCAATTTGTTTTCAGGTTGAATCGGTGTTGTTATTTCAGTTGTTATTTTAGTTGTTGCTTCAGTAGTTGCTTCAGTAGTTACATTACTTGGACTAGAAGCACTTCCAGAGCTATTTTTTTGCATCTTTTGCTCAGTAGCTAAACCACTTTTCTGAGTACTTTTACCACTCTCGCCCGTAGTTCCACCTATTCCACCTGGTTGGCGAAACTTAGTCATATCCTCCGCAGGATGAACAGGATCAACCTCCGCAGTGTGAAATAACCAAATATCATCTCGTCTTTCAGAAGTAGAAAAGATATCCTCTTCTGGTTTTGGTGGTTTTAGCAAGGTTGAGTCGTGTTTTAAATTTGCAGCTTCTGCGCTTGAATTAAAATCTAGCGCATCTCTACCTTCTTCTTCAAATTGTGTGAAAGCATCTCCAGTTAAGTTTGAAGATCCAAATGATGTAGTTTTAAAAGCAGAAGATTTTGAAGAAGGTGTTTTTTTGGTCTGTGCTGCTGAACTCGTTGAATGACTAACTTTACTAATGCTTTTATTTATTTGCTTACTTGCTTGCTTACTTGCTTGTTTAGCCCGCCTAGATGCTTGTTTCCTAGATTTATCTTCTTTTTTGTTTATAGATGAGACATCTAAGCCAGTATTTAGTGCTAAATCTAATTCCCCTTGGGTAATGTCAGTAATTGGATCATAGCTTGAATTATAGCCTGAGTTTTGGCTTTCAGAAGATGCAGCCCTTGCAGCAACAGCTTCTAATGAACGACTTTGTTCTTTGTCACGCAAGCCCATTGCACGAAGCTCTAAGGAGAGCCATACAATTAGGGCTGCTAGAAGAAAAATAAAAAATAGCAGCAGTATGATGGATACTAAAGGCTCGAGCGTCATATAACTATATTATGATGCTTTTACAACTTAGTCTACTAGGGAATTTACACATAATACACATTTTACTGATTGAAGTACCTTTAAAATCTTAATAGATACTTAGTTATCTCTTATGGAAACAGAGCAACATTAGTATTTTCACTTAGTAAAGCACTTTTACGGTTTATCAATAGCAGAAAACTAGCTGAGTGAATGTATAGAAAATAAATTTACCTGGTATGGGTTAAATCTGTGAAGAAATGCTGGTAAATGTAGTAAGAAGGTCAAGTTCTTAAACTAAAGCACAGCTTTGACCTTAATCTTAAAGAACTCTTCTACTAAACTCTCACTTAGGTATCTACATAAAAGAGAAAAGAGGATTTACAAATTCAATCCTCTTTTCTAGTATTTAAGTTGTATTCTTTTTCGTTACTTTCACTACGAGCCTTTTTTTAACGCCTCACAAAGAAAACTAAAGTCTATAGACTCATTCAAAATAGTAGGGCACTCACTACTAACGAATTAAGAGGTTTTTCTCTATATTACTATCAATCCATGAAATGCGCTCATCAAACCAATTTTCTAAGTCATCCACTACTGCTCCGTAGCTATTGAAGACATAGCTAATAGGATTGAAAAATACAAGTTTATCTAAAATGGGCCAAGTTTTAAAATTTCTTTTTTGAGACTCATCCAAATAACTTTCATATTTCTTTATATCCGATAGTACATTTTCAAATACACCCTTTGATTTTAATTCTTTCCAACGCTCAATGTATATGTTTACAAAATAAGGGTCTTGGAGTAGTCGAGCTGCCCATATATGTTCTCTTCCCATACCATTGTGAAGCATAAACCCTGTCGGAACCTGTCTATCAGCTGATGTATTATCGTTGCCACTTGATATATTGAAGTCCCAAACTGGACCAAAGGTTAGCTTTTTACCAATATCTTTATGCATAAAGGTACTTGCAAGATAAGCATCTACATTTTTAAAAAGTTCTTGAACAATCATGTAATCTACCGCAGCGCCCACATCAATATATTTTCTATAACCAGTCTCAGGATTCCGAAAACTTGGACTGTAAAGTGCTTTATGAAAATCTGCTATATATTTAGAGATATACTCTTCTGCTTTAGGAGAAATCTCATCTGCTTTAGGGTATTCGTACAGTATCGGATGTGCTTCACCTTCTAGACTGATATAGGGATCACCATTGGTAGGTACTTCTGTTTTCCATGCAAGCTCTAACAGATATCCACCGGTTAAATCTTCATCTTTTTGCTTACTTACATCGACACGCTCACTGTCTCGTTTAATCTTCTCCATAAAGACATAGATGCCTTTGTAGTTACCATTTATAAAGACTTCTACAAATTCAATGCGACTAGCATAGCGATCCATACGGCGTGCTAAGTTATATGCCAAAACATTACGCATCAAACTTTTGTCAGAGTAGGGTGCGTAGAGTACCCAATCATTTTCTTTAGGTAAATTTAGGAGAGGTACATTTAAGGAGTCACCTTCGTCATCTCTGGTTTCAATTGAGTATTGCTTTTTAGGAAAAGCTTGTGATGTGCGACCACGAATTTTAATGCCAATATCGTAAGTTTCACGACTATCTGTCAAAAGGTTTCGGTCGTTGCCACTGTACACTGTACTGTAAACTGACATGGTTGCTTCTATTTTTGAGGTGTTGGGGATTTCTTGTTGGGTCTTAATGACAACAATAGGAAGATTACTATCAAAATCTGCCACCACTTCAACAACAACAGTCTCTTTGACAACAGTGCCTTTGGCGTCAGTAGCAGTTAAAGTATAGGTTGTTGTTTTGACTGGCGTTACAATCCTTTGTGTTTTGCCAGAAACATCGCCAATGCCTTGGTCTATAGAGAGTGTTACAGGTTCTGAATCATTAATAACCCACTCGAGCTTAGACTCTTGCCCCTTCGTAATGCTTGCTGGTGTTGCCTCAAACTTACTAACCAAAGGTACTATAACCTCCACAGTCAACGACTTAGACACACTATCTGTACCATTGGTGGCTGTTAAGGTATAGGTTGTTGTTTGGAGAGGTGTTACTTCATATTCGGTTTTATCAGAGACATCACCAATATCTTGATCGAGGCTAACGGTTACTTCTTTACTATCTGAAATTTCCCAACTAAGAAGTGCTTCTTGCCCCAAATCAATGGTGGATTCTGAGGTAGTGAAGCTTTTAATTTCTAGGGAAACTATTTTAGCTTTAGTACTTTGATTACCACAAGCACTCAATAGAAAAACTATAGAACTGTAAAAAAACAAACGTATTATTAAACTTTTTGATACTAACAAACTATTACTCCTTGTTAAACTATTTAAGACTTCGAGTATAAAGTATATTTCACTTGATCACTGTGCTTTGAAGGTATATGCTTCTCATTTTAAAGAATTGTATTGTCGTATGTGTTTTTAAATGATACGCTGAATCAAACTAGACTGCAAATACATAAAAAGTTGTAGTTCTATAATTTTGTGTTTACTATGTTATCAGGTGTATCAGCAAGGATCATGCTAAAAACTTGTTATATGTAGTTCCAACCCTTATTTAAAGAGACATCACTTAAAAGCTTTAGCCCCCTCTATTTGTATTCATTTGTGTTTAAACTTTGGGTAAGAATAAACGCTGTACATGTAAGCGATGGTACTCATCAATCACTGATACTGAGTAATTTAATAAGCGATTTAACTGTAAAAGTGATTTGATATAGATGATTGTGCTGTACCAAAAGGAATCCTGATGAATACCCCTCTAACACTCATAACTGCCTTTCTTGCGAACCTTCTTGTTTCTTATATTTTGGTGAGATTCATCTACTATCCAAATAAAAGACCAAGCAAGAAAAAGGCTCATTTTATATTTACGTTTCTAGCACTCAGTGGTGTCCTTTTTTATGTTGTTTTGATGATGAGGAATATAGAAATAAGTATTGGATTGGGCTTTGGTTTGTTTGCAATCTTTTCAGTATTACGCTACAGAACAAGTACGATTCCTATTCGAGAAATGAATTACATTTTTTGTAGTATTGCTCTGCCTATCATCAATACGAACTTAACTGATTTTAGTAATTGGTCCTTTGTGCTTATTGCGGATGTAACCTTGCTACTTTTGTTTTTAGGACTAGAAAAAGGTTGGGGATTTAAAGATGAAAGGGTTACGTCTTTAAAAAAGCCTAAAGCTTAAATGTTGTATAGGTGCTGTAATTTGACTTTATTGTATTACCGATAGTTTTGTTTTAAAGCAAGCTTGTCACACTTGAAAATTTATTTTTTTGAATTTATACCTTATCAAGTCAGAGATAAAATCTTTTACTATTTACTTGAAAGACCAGTACTAACCATTTGAAATACCAATACTAAGTAAAGTATTAGCAATTAAATACAAGTTAAGTTCTTTTGAAACAAGCTGACGGTACTCAAAAACAAGACTAAAACGCATTTGTAAAGATTTTGTAAGAATGAAGGGGATTTGATTGTCTTTTCATTACTAATGCTATGGTTGCCAGCTTATGCTAAAACCGTGAAGGTCCATATAGCTATTTTACTCTTTTTTGTAGCTGCGCTGATGTTCGTGCAGTTAAATTCAAATATTTGTCCAGGATGTCAAGATGACAGTCCTCAAACTCAAACTATCGGTGGGGCTCGAGCTAACTCAATCCAATCCCCTAATCGTTTT
Source organism: Endocladia muricata (assembly GCA_032356245.1). Lineage (NCBI taxonomy): Eukaryota > Rhodophyta > Florideophyceae > Gigartinales > Endocladiaceae > Endocladia > Endocladia muricata. The sequence continues at coordinate 4,229 of JAUKWC010044655.1, read as the reverse complement.
CAATTAATCAGCAAAAGATTTTTAGGTCAAGACACTATAGGTCAAAATACTGTAGGTCAGCGTGCTATAGGTCAAGGCGCTAATAATTACAGCACTAATACCTCTTTCTCTAACACTTCAAACGCACCAAGCAGACTAAATAGAAGTACTGCTAGTGTATCTAGCCCTAGAAACTTGACACTTGATGCTAGCCCTCAGGAAAATGGTGCAGAGCGCTCTTTAGGAAATAAGGTTAGTACCAGTTTTAGTGCGAACCTTAATCAACTAGTGAACCGTTCATCCTTGCGTAATTTAGGAAATAGGTCTAACTTCGACCAGAATAGTTCGTTCGAGGGTAGTCTGACTGAAGGTAGTTCAGAACTTAATAGAAATGTAAATTCTGGTGAGCAATCTGATTCATCACAAAGAGGTAATCAGGAAACAGCCAGCCAGCAAATAACTAATCAACAAGCCAGCCAGCAAATAGATAGTCAACAAGCAAATAGACAACTTCGTAATCTTGGCTTTGGCAGCTTTAATAGTTTTAATAGAGGCAACAGTACTACACAAGATTTAGGAGCTAACAATCTAGATAGAAACAATCTAAGTTCAAATGATCTAGATGTAAATACACCATCGAACACAGATAACATGCAGTTGAGAAGTTTGGGTAATAACCAAAAAGTCACAACAGCACAAAACTCAAATGCATCATTACGTCAGTTAGCTGGTGGGTCTAACACCAGTGGGTCTAACACCAATGGGCTTAATACTGGTTCAAGAGTTTTAAACCCTCTTCCTAATAGTCCTATAACGAATACGGAAATTACATCTACTAATCAATCTGAAAATAGTCAATCTGAACTCACTGACGTGGCTACAGAAAGTTTGAATCGAAACTTAAGTGAAGATTCAAACTCAAATCAAACTACAGGTTCAAGTGTAGATTCAGCAAGAAATTTGTCCGTAGATACTAATCAAGTCACACCACAAACTTTAGACCGTAGCACTTCAACAAATAGCACTTCAGCAAATAGCACTTCAACGAACAGCACTTCGACAAACAGCACTTCAGCAAATAGTACAGTAACAAGCAACACGACAACATCCACACAGCAAAATTCTGAGGTACTAGAACCACTAGCTGAAAAGGCGATTGACCAAGAAGAAGGTGCTGTTCACAATTTTTCAAATAATGAACTACAAATACCTTTAATGGTGCCTGAAACATCTACAACTACAGAGTCTATAACTATAGAAGCTGAGACTTTAGAAGCTGAGACTCTAGAAGCTGAAACTCTAGAAATTACGACCCCAGAAACTACAGCTCCAGAAACTCCAGAAACAAGTACGGATAAACCGTTAGAGGTACCTAACTTAGGAACTGATTCAGAAGTAATAGGTTTAGAAAAAGATGACTCGGAAAAACCTAAGTTGTCAGATCCATTACCAGCAAAAGGTTTACCAGAAGTTGAAGCTACTAAAGATACGCAGTCTATTATTGATAGAGTATTGTCAGGATTTGGTTCATCTAACACAAGGTCTAATGTTACAGAGTCTAGTAACATAGAGTCTAGCAATACAGGGTCTAGCAGCACAGAGTCTAGTAAAGGTGATACTTTCGATACTAACCTAGATAATAATGTAGACAATCCTATTAGAGGTCTTCAAACGAATACATCTACAAAGGATGATAATCAAGAGCAGGAAACATCAACAAATAGTGATACTACTGCCTCAAGTGATAGTGATACAACAGAGGTAGAAGAAACTAGCGTTAGCAACGAATCAGAAAATATAGTTAGTGATGTAGCTAATAATGAAGCCAATAATCAAGATAGTGATGTTATAAAAACTTCTGAAAATACTGTGGAATCAGAAGAGACAATAGCTGAAAACTCTGACGTAAATATAGAAGAGGATACTACTGAATCATCACTAGATACAGATATAACTAGTGATGGTGAAGAATCAGAACGTATTGACGCTGAAACTCCAGAAGAAACTTCAACTACAGTAGATTCGGAAAACGTAGAATCTGTAGACTCACAGACTGAAACAAATGAAGCTGAGAAAAACGAAGACTCAACTACTACGGTTGTTTTAGCACCGCCACTTACTAGTACTAGTGAGGAAGCGACTACAAGTGAGGAAGCAACTGAAAGTACTGTAGCGTCTGAAACGATTATTGAAGAAACTCAAGAAAATATAACGGAAACATCTACAGCTAATGAAGAAACTCAAGAAGACGTAGTAGAAACAACTAGTGAAGATACTACTGAGAGCGAAGATACTACTGAAAGTAATCTTGATAATGGTTCAAACGATAATTCAACAACTATTGTTATTCCAAATTTAGATGAGATAGTGCCAAATCAAAACATTAGTTCTGGAACATCTGATTCAACCAATAAGCCTGAGGAGACTAAAGAAGAAGCGGATACTGGAACAGAAGAAGTTGAAGCTATAGAAAGTCCTGAGGTTGATGCTCTCGAACCTGCTGAATCTCAGCTTGAAGAAGATACTAAACCTGAAGAATCTGAGCCTGTAGAATCTGAATCGGTAGAGACTGAGCCTGTAGGATCTGAACCCGTAGAAACTGAGCCTATAGAAATTACGCCTGGCGAAGTTGACCCTGAAGCAACTGAATCTGGAGAAGTATCAACCCCATCTGAAACACCAGAAGTGACTGTTGAGAAGCTCGAGCTTGACGATATTGCTGTCGATTCAGAGGTTGAATACTGGGACGCCTACTTTGCTAAAAATGCAAAAAGCTATGCTGATTTAGTAGCCCAAAGTGAACAGCAAGCCACCCCCTTACTCATAGTTGATGCTATACAAGGTGAGTCTGGCAATGTATGTTCTATAGAGAATCCTTGTAGCCTCATAACAGCTATTTCAAAACTTAGATCAGGCGGGACAATTCTAATCCGTGAAGGTGACTATGACCTTCGTCAGCGTATAAGCATCACACGTTCTGGTACTGAGTCTAGCCCTATTGTTATTCGTAACTACCCAGAAGAAAAAGTCGTACTCTCTGGTGAAAGACTCTCTGGTAGTGGTGCGGATGCTGGTCTGATTAACATCAGTGATCAAAGACATATCCGTATTCAAGGATTAGAACTTACAAACTATAGTAGTAGTAAACAATACGGCACAGTAGCTGCGATTATGCTGCGCCGTTCAGCAAGTAATATCGAAATTATCCAGAATCATATTCATGATATAAAAACACTTGCGCCTAAAAACAGTACCAGTGCGTTGGGCATAGCCATCTACGGTACGTCGCCAACTAAACCTATGCAGGATATTCTGATACAAGGTAATCATGTTCATGACTTAACGCTTGGATTTAGTGAAAGCATTAGCTTAAGTGGTAATGTCGATGGCTTTAGGATTGAAGGAAATCATGTAGTCAACTGATTTTCAACAAATATAATTATAATAGGTTGTAGGCAAAAGCATTTTACCTCTGACTTAGCACAATATTATTAACATAATTACATTGTATGCTATAACGAATAGCTTTTTAGTATATTTAAAAAAGAAATTGCACTAACTAATGACCATTAATTTCAATCGAAATATAATCCGTTGGATTATTATTTTCTCTTCCTTTATTATTATTTCGCTTATACTTTGGAATACGTATGTCTTTTTTCAAAAATTAAAAGATGAAGAACGGTCTAAAATGAGAACTTGGTCTGTAGCGTTAATAGATATTGGAACTCCAAAATTAACAGATGAAGTAAATCTTGTAACAGATCATGTCATTACAGAGACTATAATTAGTACACCAGTTTTGGTTACAAATGAAAAAGGTGAACTAGGAACCTCTAGAAATATTGACGAATTGCTCTTATCAGATTCTATAAAAGTAAAAAAACTTGTAGCTAAGTTTACAAATGAAAACACACCCATAGAAGTTAGAACAAGCCCTAGTTCTAAGCAAATTATTTATTATGGCAACTCCCCATTACTAAACAAACTAAAATACTATCCTCTCGCCTTATTGCTCATTATTTTGCTGTTTGGAGCCGTAGTTTATTTCTTTTACCGAAGTTCTAAAATTGCCGAACAAAACAAACTCTGGACAGGTATGGCAAAGGAAACTGCACACCAAATTGGTACTCCATTATCATCGTTAGTAGGTTGGACAGAGATTTTAAAATCCGAAAATGTAAATCCAGATTACATCGTGGAAATTGAAAAAGATATTGATCGCCTACAAACTATTACTGAACGTTTTA
>JAUKWC010044633.1:0-10841 GCA_032356245.1 Endocladia muricata | reverse complement strand
ACAGTGGCATACGGCAGATGACTTTATGGGATGTGGCAGATGAGATTCGAGCCGAAGCAAAAAAGAGTGATAGAGAGAAGCGCTTAGATGCAGCGATAGAGCAGCTACGCAAGCGTTTTGGTGATGAAGTGCTACAGATGGGTGCGCAGATAGACATCAATGAGTAAGGCTATTTCAAAGAAAAAACCACATGCGTAGAGCCGTAGCGAATCCTCAAAAACCGCTAAATGTTAAAGGTTCTCTGAGAAGGGTTCAAATCTTACTCTATAAGAACATTATCAGAACATCTCTGTAGTTTACTTGTTTTAAATTATCATATACTTTATTTGTCCAGAAAAATTCCGTCCTGTTTATCCATTTATGCTGGAACATAGCTTAAGACGACCGTTTACGATTTGTCGATATATAGCGGAGCATAATAGCGAAACAAAACTTTTCTGGAAAACACTATAAGTACACACTAATGCGAGCTATAAAAATATGAAAACAAGTACAGCAGAATCCTCTACTGCGTTACCAAAAAAAATCGTCGAAGGCGAGAGCACAGACCCTAACGTGATCCCTGGTTCCACTGATACCACTGGTGTCGATCAGATTGCTCAGGCTCAGCTAGAATTTAGAGTGTCGGATGCGGTAAATGAGCTTGCCTTAGAAGCACAAGCAGAGGAGCTAGCGGCTGTCGACTTTGATGTCGCGTCGATGCAGCGCTTGTTGGATGGCAGTAACGCCACGTTACGCAACGAAGTGCGGACGCTCTTGCAACGCCCCGAATTTGCCTACGAATCGAGTCGCGATGTGGGTCAATATCGTGAAAAAGTCTATGAGTGGACCAAGATTCTGACAGATCAGGGTTACGGCGCGCTTGCCTATCCCGCCGAATATGGTGGGAGTGGCAATATGAAGGACTACGTTATTGTCATAGAAATGCTTAGCTATCACGATTTAAGTTTGGTGATCAAGTTTGGCGTACAGTTTGGGCTTTTTGGCGGTAGCGTTCACCAACTTGGTACAGCCTATCACCATGAAAAATATCTGCGTGATATCGGCACACTGGCGCTTCCTGGCTGCTTTGCCATGACTGAGATTGGGCATGGATCTAACGTGCGCAATATCGAAACCACCGCGATTTATGATGTCTCGGCGCAGGAATTTATTATCAATACACCAACTGATTCGGCGCAAAAAGAATATATTGGCAACGCCGCCGCGCATGGCCGTATGGCCACTGTCTTTGCGCAATTAGAGATCAACGGACAGGGATATGGGGTGAATGCGTTTTTGGTGCCTATTCGCGATGAGGCGGGGAATTCGATGCCAGGCGTGCGCATCGAAGATACTGGCACAAAAATGGGGCTGAATGGTGTGGACAATGGCCGTATTCGGTTTGACGACGTGCGTATCGCGCGGCAAGAAATGCTCAATCGCTTTGCCGAGGTAACGCCGGATGGCAGATATGTTACGCCCATCGAAAGCGAATCGCGCCGCTTCTTTACGATGTTGGGTACACTGGTTGGCGGCCGCATTGTGATCGGTCTTTCGGGGCTGAGTGCCGCTAAATCTGCCGTTGCGATTGCCACTAAATATGGTGCCAAACGCCGTCAGTTTGGGCCGGAAGGTGAGCCAGAAAATACGCTGCTCGATTATCAAACGCATCAGCGTCGTCTGATGCCATTTATTGCGAATGCATACGCGCTCGACTTTGCGCTGAGACATGCGACCGATATTTATCATAGCCATATTACAGCACAATCCAAAGAGATGGACGGTCGCGAGATTGAAACTCTGGCTGCGGGATTGAAAGCCTACAGCACTTGGAATGCCACCGCCACCGCACAAATGGCGCGCGAGGCCTGTGGCGGTCAGGGTTTTATTACAAAAAACCGCATTGCAGATATCAAATCTGACACGGATATCTACACCACCTTTGAGGGCGATAACACAGTCTTAATGCAGCTTGTTTCTAAGGGGCTACTTTCTGAATTCAAGCAAAGTTTTGACCATACAAATTTATTTGGCGTATTGCGCTATGTTGCTCTGCAACGGACTCGGGCGGTGACTGAACTTAATCCCGTGATTACGCGCATGACCGATCCAAGGCATTTGCGCTCTAGCGATTTTCAACTAGCGGCACTGCGCTATCGAGAGCATGATCTGTTAACCAGCGTAGCAAAACGTTTGCGCAAACAGATCAAACTCACCAAGGATATGAATGCAGCCTATATTCACTGTCAAGATCATCTAATGAACTTGGCAAATGCTTATGTTGAACGCGTGGTGCTAGAGCAGTTTATTGCCGGCGTCGAACGCTGCGAAGATCAGTCGCTTAAAGCCATGCTTAAAAAATTGTGCGATCTCTATGCGCTGTGGGCGATTGAGCAGGACAAAGGCTGGTTTTTGGAGAGTGGGTATATGGAGCCGGTGAAGTCAAAGGCGATCCGCAAACAGGTCGATCAGCTTTGCTATGAGGTTAGCCGCAACGCAGTGGACCTCGTGGATGCGTTTGGTATTCCAGACAGCGTGTTGTCTGCACCGATTGCGATATAGAGTTTGCTCAAATACTGAGTTTAATAGATATAAAAACGCCCGATGCTTATGCATTGGGCGTTTTGTTTTGGGTAAGTTTTTGTCTTGAAAATTAGCTGATCATGCTGGCAATGCTGGTCAGTTCGAGCGTACCTTCGCTGCCGCCAAAAAGCGAGCCAACCAGCGGCGTGACAAAGTTGAATTCGTAAGAGACGGTTACTTCAACACAATCTGTTACAGCCTTAATCACAATCACTGATTTCTCTGCATCTAAACCAACCATGCGAGCGTGGGCTGCATCGGTTGCATCGGCATTGACGATGGCGGCTCGTGCTGCTTCTTGGCTAGCGGCCTGAATTGTGCTATTTGCATAAACGGCTCGACCAAAATCAACCATACCAAAGGTGATTATCAGCAAAATGATGGCGGCGGCTGCAAACTCTAGCGTGCCCTGACCACTTTCGTTTTTGCTGATTTTTTTGGTTGTGCTGTTTACGATAGCCATCATGTTTCTGTTTCCTGGTTGAATTAACTTGCCTTTGTTGATCATATTGTAGCAGCAGAGCGGGCGGTTCAACCTTTCAGCAAAATATCCGGTGGCTGTCCACAACCTGTCAAACGACAGCGGATGGTCACGATGGTAGATAGTCACGACGGTGGGTGGTCAGAGTAGCGGATGATCAGAACGGAGAGCGTGTGCAAAGAGGAGTCCTGCAAAGAGGAGTCCCGCGATGAGGCTGCAACCGAGCGCGGCGAGGAGTGTTAAAATGAACGACCAACTGTTTGTGGCTATCATTTTGAGGGTTCTCCTTTTTAAGATTCTCTTGCTAATCTTTAGGTGAAGCGTTCAAATGAAAATGAGCTGAGATCTATCTGGCTTTTGCCGGTGGTGGCTAGTTGTACAAGCGCTTCGCCAATCGCCGCCGAGTGTTTGAAGCCGTGGCTGGAACAGGGGGATGCGAGCAGCACGCGATCTGATTCTGGGTGAAAGTCGATTAGGAAGTGATCGTCGGGCGTGTGGGTATAGAGACAGACTTCGGCTTTGATGCAGTTTGTGGTGACGCCGCTGATTCTGGGCGCAAGAACGTTCTGATAAAAGGTATCGCTTTCTGATTTTGTCACAACTCTATCGACCGACATTGGATCTGTTGCAATGTCGTACTGCTCGGTGAGTACTTTGAGCGCTTGAATACCGTCGGGAATAATTGGGAAAATACCGATGTAGTCGTCCAAGGTATCGCCTATCCACAAGATGCCGGAGAAGTTTTCGGGATAAAAAAGCGATGGATCGTCTACTTCGAACCGGTGAACTACTTGACGGGTGACGCGCATCAGCTTGCGCTTGTTGGCGGGGACAAAATCTGGCATCCACGCACCCGCCGAGACGATGATTTTGTCTGCTGTGTAGCTGCCGCTTTCTGTGACGACGGTTGTGGAGTCTTGATCAAATTTAATGTCCGCAACGGGTTCATTTACTTTTGTGGTTGCGCCTAGCTTACGGGCGAGTTGAAGCTGTGTTGTGATGGCTCTTTCGGATAGAACGACTCCACCTGTGGCTTCGTGGCCTGCCATATCGCAATCGCGCATCATAATTTGTGGGTGGCGGGCGCGTACTTCTGCAGCGGAGGGTTGCTCGTATGGAATATTAGCGTGCTGCGCTACCTGAGCCGAGCGTTCGACAAAATTATCCCAATGGTTGTAGTCAAGCTCTTTAGATTCGCGTGGGTTGATAATGTATAGCCCACATTGATAGAGCAGGTTCTCTCCCGTTTCTGCTTCCAGCTCGCGCCAAATTTCATGCGCGCGCGTCACAATCGGTCGATATTCTGGACCCTCGCCACAGGCCAAACGCGTGATGCGCGTTTCGGCGTGGGAAGAACCCATAACGTGCGGGGGATCAAACCGATCGATGCCAAGAACGTTGTGTCCAGCTTTGGCGGCTTGGTAGAGTGCGGCACTGCCCACCGCACCCAACCCCACGATAATTAGATCAAAATGCATACTCTGTTTTTCCGACTGACTTTCTTTGTGCCTATCCCATCGTCCAGATGCGGGTTGGCTTTATTTTGTAGATCACGCGCACCTCGCCTTCATTCTTTGGGTAATCGTGTTCGGCACCGCGATATTTATGGCACAGATCATTGATATGATCATAGCCGCCTTCTTCGGTGATCTCAACTACATCGCCTTGCATCCCAACATAGCGATAGGCGTTGTTGGGGTCGACAATGCTCAGGCCAACTGCGCTGCGAGCGCGCATGTTGCGATCTTTTTTACGACCCTTGGCGCTGTTGATCAAGATATGGTCATCCGCGTGGTTAAACCACAGCGGCGTAACTTGGGGGGAACCATCGGCATTGACTGTTGCAATATGCAGCAATGCACTAGATTCTAAGATGTCGGCGTGTGATTCAGGAAATGAAGCCATTTTTTCTCCTCTCTTCGTGCTTGTTTACAAAAATCTCATACTACATCTTTCAACGCAGGGATAAGACAAAGTTTTATGAAGAACGATACTTTCTGCTCTTTATCCCTGCTTTTGCTCGACGGGTTCGATTGCGCCTTCGGCCTTGCTCCAGCCGCTGAATCCACCATCCATGTGCGCGTAATTTGTCAACCCCATATCGTGCATGGCTTTGGCGGCCAACGCCGAACGCCAGCCTGATCCACAATAGAGTACATACTCTTTACCATCGTCTCCTAGATCCTCGCGATAGTAGGGGCTTTCTGGATCGACCCAGAATTCTAGCATCCCGCGTGGTGCGTGAGTTGCGCCTGCAACTTTGCCCATTTTGTAAAGTTCGCGGATATCGCGAATGTCGATCATGACGATGTCGTCGCGATCTGCAAAGCCTTTGGCGTCTTCCACGCTATACGTTTTGACAACCGCTTCTGCCTCTTCGATTAGCTGCTTGTATCCTTTTGTAACGGCCATTTTTTCTCCTAAATAATTTTGGTTATGTCTGTAGCTTCATGATTTCTTCTACGGGAAGTTCGGTAAAGTTGAATTCTAGATCCGTAACCTCACAGTCAGAGCCTTTGCCCATAGAATGCGCCTATACGCATTCAAATACGCATTCGAATAAAGTGCAGATAATCCGCACTATTATCAGCCAATATTATAACACAACGATAGTGAGCCGTGTGAGCCATCTAGAACCGCTAGGTGTCTTTTGGTTTGGGGGCGAGTTTACGGGACACGACGTAGGTAGGTGCGATTTCCATATCGCACAAGCGATGACCGTCCCAAATTTGCGCCATCTATCAAGTTCTGTGGGTAGCGTTGTCGGCTGGCGACAGGATGAAGACCACTTATTGTGAAGTGGGATATGGAAATCGCACCTACGCTAGCAAAGATGAGGTATATCGGCCATATTCTGGTCCACTATCGCCGTTGAAAAGCCGCTGGTCGTTCTGCCTCTAAACTGAGATGCTCCCGTCAGGAGAGGGGATAAGATCGAAATTTTGTAAGGGTTTAATTCTCTGACGTAAAACGGTTTGCTTACTAAAGAGTAGTTTGTGTATGTGTATAGTGGCTGCTATCGTGAGATTATTTGTGTGCAATGCCATGTACGATGAAAAGAGAATGGTTATCGAGTATTTTGTCAACGCGCCAAGATTGCTTACAATGTCACTATACAAATGTGACCTATAATACCTTTGGTTGCCTATCGTTTATCATCGCTAGAGAGCATACGAGCAGCCGTTTTATACGAAGCTGGCCCCATATCAAGCGGAGCCAGAAAGGTATATTCTTCATTCATAAAGAGCTATGATATACAGACAAAAAGTGTTAACGACAAGAATTAACCTCCAAAAGTCTACAATAAATGAAACAGAGTTTTGACAATGAGCCTTAAACAGATAAACGACAATTTATGGGTGCAAGAGCTAGAGCTTGGCATCTTTGATGTGCGTGGCGCATTGGTGATCGGCAACAAGCGCGCTCTGGTGTGGGACACGCTTTCGCACCCGCGCGATATGGAGCCATACCTGCCCCTGATCGGCGATAAAGAACTGTGGATAGTTTATAGCCACGCCGATTGGGATCACATATGGGGGACGGCTGGATTTGATATAGAGCCAAAAGTTACCGTTAGTCATGCGCTTTGCCTCGCCCGTTTTTCGACCGATGTTCCCATAAAGCTGCAAACGATGCAGCAGAATGAACCCAATCTATGGGACGATGTGCAGCTAATTCCGCCAACGCTTACGTTTGATGAGTCTCTGACGATTGATCTCGGCGGACTGTCGGTTGAACTGCAACATCTGCCCGGACACACCGAAGATTGCCTCGTTGCGCTGCTGCCCGAATTAGGCATCGCGCTGATGGCGGACACGATCGAAACACCATTCCCCGTCGTGGCTCAGGACAGTCCGCTCGTCGAGTGGATCGCTGGCCTCAAACGATATGAGCAGGACGAGCGACTGACCACGATTATCCCATCGCATGGACCCATTGGCGGGCGCGAACTGATCACGCAGACGATCACATATCTGGAAAAGTTGCAGACGGGTGCTGAGATCACAATGCCGGAGCAGCTTACAGATTTTTACCGCGAGACGCACGAATCAAATTTGAAATGGAGCGAATAGGTCTACATGAGAATTTCTCGACATCAGACTTTGCTCTTTGCCATCGTGTTGCTTGGTGCGGTTTTACGTTTTGCCGCCATCGGATCCAAAAGCGTCTGGCTGGACGAATCGTTTAGCGTTTGGGTTGCCAACTATTCACCCATTGAGATCTGGCGCTGGCTGATTCAAATCGATCAGCACCCGCCGCTCTACTATACGCTGCTGCATTTTTGGCAGATGCTTTTTGGCGATCTGCAAGGCGCGGTGCGCGCGCTGTCGGCGATCTGCGGCACATTGGCGATCCCGTTTGTGTATGGCGCAGCCAGACGGCTGGCTGCACCGCGCGTCGGGCTGATCGCGGCGTTGATTTTGGCACTTTCGCCCTTTAACGTGCGCTATGCGCAAGAGATACGCATGTATGCGCTGTTGACGCTTGCCGTGGCGGCGGCGCTCTATTTTGCGGTCGAACTGCTGTGCCGTCGCGAGCATCTGCTCCGCAATTGGCTGGGGTTAGTCATCGCACAGGCGGTGGTGATGTGGACCCATAACACGGCGGCCCTGTTTTTTCCATTTGCCCTAAACTTAGCGGTTGGACCAATGCTGCTTTGGCGCGCAAAGGCAGCTTCTTCCTTCCCCGCGGTGGCGCGCCCAAATTTTACTCGTCACTGGCTGATGGCGCAGGGGGCTGCTTTGCTTTTGTGGCTTCCGTGGTTGTGGCCCTTTATTCAACAGTCGATTGGGGTAGATGGCGAGTTCTGGATCTCGCCGCCGACGTTCGACTCGATCCGCTGGGTGTTTCACAATTTTAACTTTTTTGCGCTGCCAGAATGGATACCGCGTTTTGGCTGGTGGGGGCGCGTTTACTGGGCAATTGCTGCCCTGGCTCTGATTGGTCTACGCAAAACGCCGTTTCGATTTTGGCTGCTGGCATCGCTCTTTTTGCTGCCGCCAATAGTTTCACTTTTGATAAGTTTGCGTCGCCCGATTTTTTATGATCGAACGCTGATCTGGATCACGCTGCCGTATGTGATTTTGGTGGCGATAGGGGTTGATACGATTGCGAAAGCGGCTCAATCGATTATGGAAAGACTTGCCCGCCGCCTGCCGCGGATTACTCTTTTTGAGTCTACTGTGATCAAGCCCATTACGTATCTGCCGCTGTTGTTGATTGTTATTTTAAGCACCGTTTCTTTGTATAATTATTATCTATATTACGATAAAGAAGAGTGGGATCTGGCGGCGGCACATGTTGCGCAAACGATGCAGCCCGACGACATGATCGTCTTTAATGCAACGTGGGTGCAGATTCCGTTCGAGTACTATCTGCGCCATTTTGATGTGACGCCCGAACTAAAGGGCCTGCCAGTTGATCTATTTGATCGCGACGTGATCGAGCCAAAGATGACAAGGGATGACTTGGCCTATATGCAAAGTCTCATTGCGGATGAGCCGCGGCTGTGGCTAGTCTATTCGCACGACTGGTATACGGACCCAAGGCAAATTATTTTGCGCGAGTTGAACCAATCAATGCGCCTTGTGGAGCAGCGAGAATTTGTTGGTTTGCGGGTTTTTCTGTATGAGAGATAATCTAAAAACCTTGGGGATTCTCTCTGCTTTGTGCTATACTCTTTCAGATATAAACTGTTAGATATAAAGTTGATCCCGGCGATGTTTCTTCCCTAGAATGTTCGTCGGGATTATTTTGTTCAGAACCGAATAAGGCCATTCCAAAAATTAAACTATACGTTATGGCTGCAAGCTATTCCAGAAAAGCCGATGAAATACCTGTAATTATTTTTTTGGATTAGCCTAACTCCCCAAGCTCCCTTTCAGAATAGAGGGAATAACAAAATATGGATAAACCCACCATAGATAAATCTACTACAAACAAATCCAACACAAGTAAATTCAACATAGATAAATCCAATATAGATAAATTTAATGGGACAAAACGACCATGGTTTGTCCTCTTTTCTGTGTGGTTAATTTTAATACTTGGCTGCCGGGCAACCACAGCACTTGAGCAATTGGAGCAGCTTCAGCGCGCGACGGTGACCCCCGCATCCGTTGCCGTCATTGCATCGCTTGCCCCGACGCGAGAACTGGCAAGCACTTTTACGCCAACCCCGCTTGATCAATCAGGCGTGATCATTATTACACCGTCATCAAACGGCACACCCGGTATTATCGTTGTCCCGCCCAACACGGACCCGAAATCTCTCGTCCCGCCGCTGCCGACTTCTACCTTTACGCCTACGCCGCCGCCAACCCTTACGCCAACCAAGACATCAACACCAACCAAGACCGGCACGCCGGGGCCAACTCCTACACCGACCAAGACACCAATTGTAACCCCAACTAGAACGCCGACCGAGACACCCACCGACACACCCGTGCCAACCGAGACATCCACCGATACGCCAACGCCAACCGACACGCCAACACCAACCGAGACGCCAACCCCGACCGAAACGCCGACGGAAACACCCACGCCGTTGCCGACTGTTACATTAACGCCCTATGTTATTGTCCAAAGCGGATTGGTGAGCTTGCGCAGTGGGCCGGGCGTAGAATATCCGTTGATTGCACAATTAGGCCCAAATATTCCAATTACAATTGTTGGCAAAAACGAAAATCAGAGCTGGGTTCAGGTCTGCTGCCTGAGTGGGCAGCCAGCATGGGTCTCTGCGAATAACGTGCTTATTCCAAATGGAATAGGCGAGGTTGGGCAGATCAGCAATGTTGCTGCGCCGCCAACTGCGACGCCCACGGCTACCCCCACGGCCACCTTTACCCCAACACCTACACCAACCGCAACGCCCCGCCCATTTATTGTGTGTAGAGGTCCAGAACGGAACCCAACAGAAAATCAGTTTCTGACCATACGCGCCCGGTTCTCGATTGGAGACGGGAGGGATTGCAGCGTCTCAAACAAAACTGATGATACAATTCGAGGCGACCCGGCCGAGGGGTATTATCTAAAGGTACTCTTTGAAGGATTCGAGCGCCCAAGTACCTTTGGCGCTGGTCCCAGCAAAAAGGAATTTGACGTGATCTTTACCGGTGGTGGCACGGCAAATGAACGTACATACAATTATAAATACGAGTACTTCCCACCTGATCCAAGCAAAGAAGGGATTGATGGGCTAGAGGCGTTGGGAACTGGCACATGGAGTATATACGTTACAGATGGGGCAGGAAACCAGCTTTCTGAAATTGTAGAATTTCCTTTGCAGCCGCGACCAATCGATGGTCAGCCTAACTCGCTACGTGAAATATTTATCCATTTCCAACGCACGCGCTAACCGTAACCATACTGCACGAACCTTGCACACAACTTTGTACTTAGGCCATTCCAAAAATTAAACTATACGTTATGGCCGCAAGTTACTCCAGAAAAACCAATGAAATACGTATAATTATTTTTCTGGAGTAGCCTTAATCCTGCATTCAACATAGATGAGCAATCAACCTATACACCGAAAAAAATATCAGCGTCTTCTGCTGCCCTTTGGCCTCTTTTGTTTACTGATTCTTGGCTGCAATACAAGCAACCTTTTTCGACCCGACCCAACGCCAACGCCACGCCTGGGCATTCCATCAGCACCGCTAGATCCGTCACAGGATCAGGCTCTGCAAAATCAGGTTCCGCAGAATCAAGGGCTGCAAAATCAGATTCCGCACGATCAGGTTCCACAGAATCAGGTTCCACAGAATCAGGTTCCACAGAATCAGGTTCCCCA
>JAUKWC010044622.1:0-10841 GCA_032356245.1 Endocladia muricata | reverse complement strand
ATCTTAGTCTATGTTCATCTTTCCACTTCTTCCCTTTAGCTCCGAAACCAGCTTGACCCTGCCAGAATCGGCTACATGAGTGGTTCTGCATATTTCCCTTTCATTACTTACTAGGTACTGAACCCAACTACTAGAGTTGTTTTACTTAAGAGTAGAGGGTGAAAATCCTCTAGAGAAGTCGGCTTCTCGTTTCAATTTGACCATTTCAGGTCGCGCCCCCTGGTGACAGCTTCGCTAGATCTGACCCAAGTCCTAGCTACTTGCACGCTCTGGAGAGCGTCGCCAGCTTCGCTGTTGGCGGAACGTAGTTCCGCGCTACTTGTTACTCGCTACTCGCTACTCGCTACTTTCTAGCGCAGCAAGTCCTCTAGGGCTACTCAAGAAGCGGCGGTTTAACGCCGATTATCCGCCCCATTTCATCGGTAGTAAGCTCATAGTTGCTTCTCATCAATTGAGGGGTAAGCTGCGCTCTAAGAAGGGGGTCAGTCAGATAATCATTAATCTCAGCAACAGACATTTGGTTAATGTTGGTCTTTGGTTTAACTTCCCGTCGTGCTTCAGCTTGTACCTGAGACTCGGATACTTGAGGCATCTGTTTAGTCAAAGCCTTGTGGTCACAGAAGCCTTTAACATTCCTTTCGGCTAACATCTCCCTAAGAGTTAAATGGGAATCGCTATTGCTATCACTGTCACCGTTGCGGTCGCTATCGCTGTCATTGTCAGCCCAGGGATCTAGAACAGGTGATGAGGTCGCCGAATCACTACGATCTAACTCGGCTTCTAGCTGGGGGTTAGTTCTTTCAGCACCACTGATAGCAGATTGAGTATCACTATTAGCAGCAGCGAGAGAATGACCAGCAGCAATAGCATCTGAGAGTGAAGGTTCGATTCGTTCTTTAGTCCAGACAGGAGTATTAGGATTACGGACTCCTAGAGCAAGATCTCGCTCTACCTGTTGAGAGACATTCACCACACTACGCTTAAATTGCCCCCAGAAGGCTGAAGCCTGTCTGGGTAAGCTTAATATCCTAAATACCTCATTACGGGCTTGCTCTTGGGTCTGAGTGTTGTTTCCTTTGATAATCTTTTCAGTTAGGTACTCAATAAACATGGGATAGGGAACGCCAGGCTCGACTTCCCATTCAGGTTTAGTAGATGTACCGATAGGCAAACCTGCCGCAAAATCATCCCAGTAGGTATGAGGAATACCAGAGCGTAACTGTCTGATAATTACTTGAGCTAGTCCTTGAGGAGATCGTGCATTAGCCACGACAGGTAGTGCCTGAATCAAAGCTCGGTAGAAGCGTTTAAACTGTCCTTCATCTTTCCAGGGGGCTGACTTCATCCGCTTGCTAACGGACTTAGTGCCTTTGGGAGTTTTGACACGGGGTTTGGCTACAGGCTTTTCTGACTGTACAGAATCCTGTACAAGCGTTTCAGCAGTACAATTATTCTGATTGACTTTTTGTTCAACAAGCGGAACTTGAAGTTCTTTATTAGTCAGGGTTGAGTTAACCAAACCCCGTGAATTAAGTTCAGGCAATTCAAAGTTATCTGTAGTCCTGGTCTTTTGTTTTTGGTTACTGTTTCTTCTTTTTTCACACACACAAGGGAGGGTAGGGTGGGATTGATCTATGGGACTGTTTTCTATGGAAGTTATATTTGTATTGTTTTTTGCACAGTCAAAAACCTTAGTATGTTTAATTTCCTCATTACTTAGTATTTTGGTTTTTACAAAAACGGAATTTTCGGGGGTTTCAGGCGATTTAGGGTTAGAAGCCGAATGTGGTTTTTCACGCGGTTGAGTTGTTTTTGAGGCTGGATAATTGTCAGCTAATTCCTGTAGTTTTTGATAGTTGAGGCTGTAATAATAGGTTTGATTTTTGGGCTGCCACCAAAAGCGATCGCCGTTTTGGATTTGGTGCTTGGTAAATAGTTTTTCTCTGCGAATGATGTCGCGATCGCTGAGTTCCTTCATCATCTTGCCTAGCTTCCAAGGGGAAAAGGTAGGAAAGACTTCTTCAATCCATTCTTTGATGGACTTGTAGAACCATCTCACGCCGTCGATTACTTCTCCATAGCCTTGATTAGTCCAGTGATAGAGCTGTTGGACGATGGTAGCGGTATCTCTGTCGCCAATCAAAATGGCTAATGAGTTGGAAACGGGAATTACATCGAACTTGGTTTCTAAACCTTTGACTTTGAGAACTGGGGTGTCAAATGTAATTTGTGACATTACGCTACACCTCCAGTTAGATTTTTAGCAAAAACTGTAAACGTAGTCGAGGTGGGGGTTTTGAGAATTGACCCTTCCCAAATGTAGTTTATTTTACTAACTCTTGCTGGGAAAAACTTCTTTTCAGCCTTAGTCTGTGGCATAATTCTAGTACGGTTCAAAAAAATGAATACAAAACCGCGCCACCTATCTTAATTGAGTAGGCGTTGGGTTTTAAGCGAGAGCAGTTGTCTATCCGTTCAAAGTAAGGCAACTGTTTTTGTTTTATATAGAGGTATTGTAGAGCTTTATTTGCACTTATCCCATATCAGTCAGGGATTTTTTTGATAATTTGTGGTTTTAAAAAGATTTTCGTCGCGTTTTTAAATGAGTTGGCTATAGTACATTAGTTGTTACAGCAGGAATCGAGCTAATTTTACGCACCATCGTCACCTTTGTCATATATGTTTACAATTAACACTATTAATACTCGATTAGCGTTTTAGGCTCAATCTGAGATATAAGAAAAGAAAAAATCAAGCGTACTAAATGGCTGCCGTAAAATCTGACCTTCAGAAGCTAGAAAATCTGCTCAAATCTGCCACCAACGAAAGACAGCGCAAAATGTATCAAGCTTTATTAGACAAAGCTCGTAAAAGCGCGCTATCTAATCAGTCTGATGCCAAATCTTCACAGGCAGCAGCATCATCAGAAGATCGGGACAAGGTTGCAACAGCTTCGTCTTTAGCCAGTCAGAAGCAGAAGAAGCAAACGACTAAAGAAGCAGAAGTAAGCTCACCAACAGATATTGACCAGCTTAAAACCACAAGTAAAACTGACAGTCGAGAAAAACTTTCGCCAGAGAAGCAGATTCCGCTTTCTGTTGACCAGCCTGATGATAGAGATCTCCCAGCCGAGCCTAAAGAACAGAAGAAATCATCTCAAAAGTCAAAGAAGAAACAGCCAGTGCTTTTTCAGGCAGTTGGTTTGATCGAATGTACTCCTTACATTAAAGGGGATCGGCTTTATATCACTATTGAGAATCGAGACTACGAGTTAGAAAGAGGCAAGAACAGGGCATTTAAGTATTTTGACGAACTCAAACAGGAGATTGCTAAAAATGGTTCTAGATCGATGTGGCTGCGGGTTTATCCTAAAGTCGCTCATGATACACAGAACCAAGAAATTCGCTACTGGTTCACTTTAATTCGAGCTTTATTTGATGAGTCTCAATGTCCAAGTCAACAAGAAGGTTTTATCTTTCGCGGTGTCTGGCAGTATGTCTCTTTTTGTTCTGAGCCTGTAATTTTGATTCATCGTAATTACAATAATCTCAAGTATTATCTGAGACTACGTTCTAATGCTAAAAAGGCTTTTACTAGGCTCAATGGATTTCCTGTGGTTTGGTCTGCCCCTGTTGAACCATCAAGATATAATCCCGAACTAGATTATGACCAGCAGATGCCCCGCTATTTTGTTCAGGTCAGAGCCGTTTTTAGAGATGGTCAGTTTGTGGTAGTTGAAGAGATTGAAAAACCGACGTTAAAGATCCCTAGATATATCAAGCCACAGAAGAAAAATATCAAGCATCAACCAGAGAATTCATAGTTTATTGATGCAAAATAGAGATTGCCAAAGCAGCATTTGAAAGCTTTGATATAAATAGGTTACAGCCTTAGTAGAACTCTTGCAAAAGTTTTTTATGGTATGATGTATGGCTATTTTTATTTGAATCTCTGCGGATTAAAATAATGGGAATTGATAAATTTCTTAAATGATAAAAAACAGCGATAGCTATTCACAAAAATTGACAGCAATAATTATTTCAGTTATTAATTAAACACTGATTTTATAATAATTCATTTTTTTAGTTAACTTTATCTAGCCAATTCATAATTACAAATACCTGCAATTAAATTACTTCTTAAGCCAAATCTTCGGTGACGATTTCGATAGGGATAAGCTAAGATTTTAAAGATTTTTAGCCGACGGTTTACGTGTTCAACAGTAATTCTTAATCGATTTAATTCACGATTATATTTCTTCTGAGTTTTGGTCAACTTTTTTCCTCTAGGTTTCTTGATTGGGGTTTGACTCAAATTATGAATTTTGGTGATTCCTTGATATCCTTTGTCAGCTATGACTTTAAGAAAATTATGAAATCTTGTCTGACTATTTTTAAATAATTTAAAATCATGAGTTTTACCTTTTGAATGCGCTAAACATATGATTTGATTGCTTTTTTGTCCAAATACTACTTGAGTTTTAAAAGTATGCTTTTTTTGTTTTCCACTATAAAAACTTTTTTGATGCTGCCTGGGTCTTTCAATTGGACTCTCCATGACATCCATTAAAATCAAATCCTCCTCAAGAGAATAATCTAATAACTTTTTTTTCCCTGGTAGACT
This sequence comes from Endocladia muricata, assembly GCA_032356245.1. NCBI lineage: Eukaryota > Rhodophyta > Florideophyceae > Gigartinales > Endocladiaceae > Endocladia > Endocladia muricata. The sequence continues at coordinate 6,218 of JAUKWC010044622.1, read as the reverse complement.
AAATTTTCGTGATTGAATTAAAATATTTTCAATTTTAAAAACAATACGGCACGCACTTGATTCTGATATTTTCCAATCTTGTCCTATATGATAATAAGTCCTGTACTCTCTTAAATACTGAAGAGCTAATAAAATTTGGTCTTCAATTATTAATTTCGGACGACGACCAGGTTTCTTTTTTTGTTTTTCCTTATATTTAACTAATCGAACCATCAAAGCAAAAGTTTTTTTTTGACTCCAGTCATTCGTTTGAATTTAGTTGATGGGAGTTTTTTTGCTTGCCAGTATTTCATTTTTAATTAATCAAAAATTTGACTTTTTACACTATTATAAAAACTTTTGCAGTAGTTCCAACAAAGTTTTTTAGTCTATAGCGATCGCCCTAAGCAAAAATAATAAAGTCTCTCATCTTACCATGAAAGACTTTTGCAAGAGTTCTATACTATCAAACCTGGTAATGATCCTAGAAACATAAAAGATACTGAAAACTAGGGTGTGTCATCAATTGAATTTGAATATTAATATGCGGGCGTAAATAAAAAATTTTGTTGTTTATTCTTGTAGAGGCAAAATACACAATTGCCCCATAGTTATCTATCTAAACCTGAAAGTCTCTACAAAATGAAAGTTTTACTAGATACGAATATAATTATTCACAGAGAAGGCAATCGCATCTTCAATCAAGAAATAGGAATTCTCTTCAATTGGTTGGATAAGTTGGGTTATGAAAAATGCGTACACCCAATAACAGTTCAGGAAATAAATAGGCATAAGCAAAGCGATATTCGTGACACATTCAATATCAAACTAGAGGCTTATAGCATTATTAGCGTTCAAGCTCCTTTGCACTCAGATGTTAAGGCTGTAAGTGATGATTTAGATAGTTCTGACAATGATCAAAATGATACAATCCTGCTAAATGAAACGTATATTGAACGTATTGACTATCTGATAACAGAAGATAGAAAAATAGGACGCAAAGCCCACAAACTAAAGATTTCTGATAGGGTTTTTACAATCGATGCCTTTTTAGAAAAGGTAGTAGCAGAAAACCCTCCTCTAGCAAGCTATAAAGTCTTATCGGTAAAAAAAGAACTATTTGGAAATCTCGATATTAACGATTCCTTTTTTACATCTTTTAAAGAAGATTATAACGGATTCAGCAAATGGTTTAATAAGAAGAGCGAACAGTTTGCTTATGTATGCAATTCAGATAAAGGAATAGCTGCTTTCCTTTATCTGAAAGTAGAGGATAAAAATGAATTGTATTCTGATATAAATCCAGCTTTTAAACCAAAAAAAAGGCTTAAAATAGGTACATTTAAGGTTACGCTTAATGGTTATAAGCTTGGTGAAAGATTTATCAAAATTATCTTTGATAACGCACTGAGATTTGAAGTAGACGAAATATATGTAACGCTTTTTAATATTAGAGTTGGACAACAACGTCTAATAGGGCTATTAGAGGACTTTGGATTCAAATATCATGGCACCAAAGGAGAGCAAGACAATCAAGAATTAGTCTATGTTAGACAGTTACAGAAAAGGATTAACTTGGACAACCCTCGACAGACGTATCCACTGTATCCTGCAAACACCCGATTTTTTCTTAACCCGATCTATCCTTCATATCATACAAATCTCTTACCTGATTCAATCTTGAATAACGAATCAGCAAAAGACTTCGTAGACAATAAGCCGTTCCGCAATGCGATTAGAAAAGTATACATTTCACGTTCCTACTTTAGAAGCTTAAAGGCAGGCGATGTAATAATTTTCTACAGAACAGGAGGCTACCATAAGAGTGTAGTCACAACAATTGGAATTGTCGAGAATGTAATAACAGATATAAAAGACAGCAATCATTTTATTAGTCTTTGTAGAAAACGCTCCGTTTTTACGGATAATGAGTTGGTTGAGCATTGGAATTACGGGAACAGTAGACCATTTGTGGTCAAATTTTTATACTGCTACTCCTTTCCCAAACGACTCAACATGAAAAGGCTAATTGAGATGGGAGTAATTGCAGATGTTCAGTCCGCTCCAAGGGGATTTACCGAAATATCCCGTGAACTGTTCGACAGGATCATTCAAGAAACCGAAAGCGATAAAAGCTTTATTGTCGATTAAACCTCAGTATGCGTTAAAAATTTTCCATGGAAATAAGAAATACGAATATCGCAGAGTAATTTTCAAGAAGAGTGTTAGTTCAATAATCGTATATGCTTCAGCACCGTTGAGTGTTGTTGTCGGTGAATTTCAAATCGAGAAAATAATAATAGAAGATTTAGATACCTTGTGGAATGCTACACAAAAGCACTCAGGAATTTCTAAAAAGTATTTCTTCGATTACTTCACAGGCAAAGAAAAAGGATACGCCATAAAGATCGCAAAACCGTTCCGATACAAGACTCCTGTTTCTTTACAAGAGACCTACGGTAAGAAACCGCCACAGTCTTTCTTGTATCTCTAGCAAATTTTATAAGGAAATTAGACTCAAGCAAGAAAACACATTATTTCTGACTTCAGACTTTCTAAGAGATTTTCCTTTCCTTTTTGTTATTTAGAAGCATCAAGCTGGCTAAGTCTAACGTATTAGCGCATAAACATTCGAGTACGCAAAAACTCACATTGTTAAAAGTTCAACAACTTAAGTTTTCACATACTTGGACATTTACGAAATAAGTAGGCTAATATGTTCGGAATCTTAATTGATATATTTTTGCGTACTCAAAAGTCCAGCAACTCAAGTTATCAAACTTTCAGCTATTCACGTATTTGAGTATAGAAAAGATGATTGTAACTATTGCTTCGTTTAAGGGTGGAGTTGGTAAAACTACTACAGCAGTGCATTTAGCAGCTTACTTAGCTAATCAAAGTACGACCTTATTAATTGATGGAGATCCAAATCGCAGTGCGACTAGATGGGCAGAGCGAGGAGGTTTACCATTTAAGGTTGTGGATGAAAGAAAAGCGGCTAAATATGCAAGATCGGCAGAGCATATCGTTATTGATACTCAAGCCCGACCCGAACAGGAAGATTTAGAGGCATTAGCCGACGGTTGCGATCGTCTAATCATTCCCTGTACTCCAGATGCTTTAGCTCTAGATGCCATGATGCTGACGGTTAATGCGCTACATCAGCTAGGAAGCGATAAATATCGAATTTTACTAACTATTATTCCTCCCAAACCCTCTAAAGATGGAGAGGAAGCTAAAAAGATGCTGGGTGAGGCGGGACTACCCATATTAAAGTCGGGAATCAGACGTTACACAGCGTTTAGAAAAGCTGCCCTCGAAGGAACTATTGTTTCTGAGATAACAGACAAAAAAGCTCGTATAGCTTGGAGCGATTATCAAGACTTAGGCAAAGAGGTACTTTCGTAATGAGCAAATTTCAGAATATTTTAGATGCAGCTAATAAACCTCAAGATAAAGATGCAGTAAAGAAGAAGACGAAAACTACAAAAAAGTCCTTGCCACCAATCGTCGATGAAAAACCCGAACCTGTCAAAAAGGGAAGACCAAAAGGAAAACGAAGTAATCCAGACTTTGAACAGATAACAGCTTATGTTCGTTCTAAAACTTATCGACAGACAAAAATAGCTCTTCTACAGCAGGAGGAATTAGAAGACTTTTCCGAGTTAGTGGAAGAATTACTAACTGAGTGGTTGAGTACGCAAAAAGGTAAAAGTCCAAATACTTAACGATTCAAGTATTTGAATATCTGAAGCTGAATAAAATGTAGGAGAAAGAATATAAATGGTGTATGACCCAATTACCAAACCATTGGAGGTTTATGGGTATCATGGAACAAGCCTAAAAGCAGCCCAGGGAATTATCGAGCAGGGGTTTAACTTTAGTATTAATGACTATGATTGGCTGGGAACGGGAGTATATTTTTTCCAAGATGCTCCTTTGCGGGCGTATGCTTGGGCAAAAGAAAGATATCCCGATGCTCCTGCTGTAATCAGATCTAGATTAGTATTAGAAAACTGCTTGGACTTACTTGATATTGGTTGGTTTCCTCTGATTCGAGAAACTTACGATTCGTTTGTAACTGCCTACAAAAAAACCAATATGCCTTTACCCCGCCAGAACCCCCAGCGTTCTAAAGCTCACCGTTTAGACTGTGCCTTTTTTAATTACTTAGTAGGAGAGATAATAGAATCACAGGGAGAAAAGGTCGGTGCGATTCGTGCCGTCTTTAATGAAGGCGATCGCATTTATGCTGATTCAGCTATCTTCGACCGCGCTCACATTCAAATTGCGATTCGTGACCTAACTTTAATCGAGGAATCGTGTTTAATGGAGATAGAGTGAGGAACATTTATGGTCGATCCTAAAAAAGCAGCCAAACTAATTCGCCAACATTTTGAAGAGTTGACCACGGAGCAATTTGTGGAGAATCTGCATCGTTCTTGTCCAGAGATATTTGAAGATAATCAGCAATCGCCAGGAGTAAATTCATCCAGCTTTATTTCTTCTTCAGAGGTAAAACCTACCAAGCCAATTAGTAAGTCATCTCACTAGACTTTCGTAAGTTCAACAAAATCGCAATTTTAAAATCCCAGGCTGCGAGCGCATTTCTTTTGGCTGCATATATCTTCATCAACAGAAAAACCATAAACATTTGAGTACGCAAAAAGGCAAAATTGCAAATATTCGGTACTTCAAAAGAATATAGTTTTTTGAAACCATGATAATGTTACTCAGATGAGCAACAAACGAAAAATTGGCTCTTTACTCGGAAACTACTTCAGCCAGAGCATAACTACAGCTTGGTAGAGCATTATAGTTAGTTTTAGTGTTTATTAATTCAGGATAAATTTTTTCAGCTACAGAAAATGGAATTTGTATTAGCGCATTGTCTCGTTCGAGACTTTTAATACACTTCGACTTTTTAATAGTTTGGCAATTGATAGGGTAATTTACATTAACAAGTGCATTATTTTCGGTATTTGAAGTATTACTTAGCTCTACTTGCTTATTAAAGAAGCTACCAAGATTACAGGAGGCAGCATTACTGTTACCGAAAATATCATTGTCAGCGAATTCGAGCGCAACCATTTCAGGCTGGCTATCTAATGCTTTTGATGACTCACTTTTAGTTTGGCTTTCTGATTCTAAAATTGCTTCACTGCTGCCAATAGCATTCTTACCTCGATAAAAATAGTTATTTTTGTTTAATATCGCTTCTTCAAAATGATGTAAGGTTCTAAACTCAGCCGTATCTTCATCTAATTCTTGATTACTGTTCTTGCGATTTAAAGCTTCTATTATTGATTTAGCTTTATATAAACCAAAATCATGCTCAAGCATTAACAATAAATGCCTATCGTCTATATTTCTTTCAATCGAGCTTTTGACTTTCTCAAAAGGCGCGGTCGTATTCTCATTTAATAATCCCAATCCATAACTCAAAGCAAAACCTATTACAAAGGTGGATATGGGAATACCAAATTTACGAAATATTTTATGGTTTACTGTTTCATTGACGTTATTTGCGATTTGACTTATATTTTCGGTAGATTCTTTAAGATTGTTGGTAACATCATTAACTGAGTTGGTTGTATCAACGAAACCCATGGGATTGTTTTCCATGATTGAGGTGAGTAAGTTTATGTGTATAAACATATAGTTCCCACTAATTTCCGACAAATCTGCATCAAAACTAATTTTTGAGCGCAACTATTTTGGGTAAAAAAATTAGGATTTAAAATTGGCGAGCAAGCAAAACTTGTAGTCTGCTATACAAAAAATTCTAAGCGTCAAAAATCAAGAGTAGCGATCGCACTTTCCTTTTGCTGCTCCGTTACACCTAGATACCGTTCTAAAGCAGCTAGAGTCTTGTGTCCTGAAATCGCCTGAATATGTCTCAACGGTACACCCTGATCGCTCATGCGAGTCAGGGCAGTACGACGAAAACTATGGGTGCTAACCCCTTCAATTTCCAATCGATAGCAAACATCCCGCAAAATCTTATCCGCACTAGCTTTGTGAATACTGCCTCGACCGTGACGACCTGGAAATAATAAGGGTCGAGTGTGCCATAAATCTGTTCGATGATGCTCTTCAATATATTCCTTCAACTGAGGATGTACCTGAATTTCTCTGGTAGACTGCTTACCCTTAGTGTTGTCAATACTTCTCGGTTAAGCTAAAAATTGTTTAAAATGATTGAGGTAAACCATTAATTGAATTTAGGTGGAAAAATT
>JAUKWC010044611.1:0-10848 GCA_032356245.1 Endocladia muricata | reverse complement strand
CGGGTGAGCCCCATCGCCTGCGCGCCGATGCTTCGAACGTTGCCCTGTGTTCGAACTGCGGAGCAGATCTTCGAGAGGCGAGTGCGGAACCCGCTGACTGCGCCGCGATCGCGTTCCAACGCGAAGCCGACGACGTTCTGCACCGAAGCAAGACGACAGTCTTCGGCCACGACCTCGCAGCTTCAGATTGGTTCGCGATGAGCGTTTTCTACCTCGTCTTGATCAACTCCGCCCGGTACGTGCGACTCGATGCCACGGAACATCTTCTCGCGGCCCTCGGCGCACGCTCGCCCTCTCGCGACACGGCCGATCACGGCTTGGAGTTGGGAGCCCTGAGTGTGATGGCCCGACACCGGCTCCTCTCATCCGTCCAGCGCTTCGTATCCGCCGATCGGGACACGCTTCGGCAGGCATTGCTCGACTCCGGCCTCAGCCGCCAGGGAGTCAACCCCGGCAAGCGGTCGGTTCCCACCCCGCTCGCCGACATCGTCAACGAGCTGCCGGACCGAGGCCGAACGCGTCGATGCTCGAAAACCGTTCGTGAACCGGGACCGCGAAGCCCGTGCGAGGTGAACGCACGAATGGCCCGTCTCGAACGCCTCCTGTCGATGGTCGACTGATGGCCAAGCAGAACAACCCGAGCTCGGACGACGAGACAAAGGAGCAGCTGTGCGGCTGGTGCGAGCAGGCGGTGGAGAAGATCTGGCGTGTGGAGCGCGGACTGCGCTACTGCCAACGCTGCTACCAGCGACTCTTCAAGCCGCGAGTGTGCCCCGGCTGCGGGCAGACGAAGCTCCTGCCGAAGAAACCTGAAGGTGCGGTCTGCCGCGAGTGCGAGAAGGCCAAACCCTGCCCGCGATGCCAGCGAACGGGACGGCGCCTCGGCAAGCTCACTTGCTACGGCCCCGTCTGCAACTCGTGCTACCAAGCGTTCCGGACCTTGGAGCACTGCGATGCATGCGGCGAGATGAAACCGATTGCCGCCAACGTACAGAGTGAGGGGCGAACACGGAGGATCTGCGTGAAGTGCTTGCAGGCCGAGACTCACGGCACTTGTCAAGCCTGCCGCAGAGCGAGAAGACTTCACGAGGCGGCGGACGGACGACGGCTCTGCAAGATCTGTCTCGAGGAAGGTACGAAGGCCTGCTCGAAATGTCGCGAGCAGATGCCGGCGGGATTCGGACAGATCTGCGAGATCTGTTACCGACGTGACCTGCTCGAGCGGCGGCTCGCAATCGGTCAGGCCGCTCTATCCTCGGAGATACTGTCCGAGGCTTTCGTCACGTTCGGTCACTGGCTGCTCGAGGAGGTCGGCGCTCTCAAGGCATCGGTCACGATCGACAACCATCGCGAGTTCTTCATCGCCCTTGACGAACGGTGGAACTGCGTACCTACCTCCGTCGAGCTGACCGCGCACTTTCAGGTGCGCGGCCTTCGGAAGGCCGAGCTTCCCATGCGGTGGCTGACGACGACCGGTCGCGTCATGGTGGACGCCAATGAGAAGCGCGATGAACCCGAAAGGCGGCGCATCCGCGCGGCGATCGATCGCCAACCGCCCGGTTCCGAAGGACGACGAATGCTCGAAGGATATCTTCACATGCTGGACGGTCGACGAGAGTCGAAGAAGATGTCACTGCGGAGCATGCGGTTCGCCGTGTCGGCGGCCGGTCGGCTGCTCACGCTAGCAAGCGAGGCGAACATTGCGTCTCCCGAGCAGAGCACCCTCAACGCTTACCTCAAGCGCTCCCCTGGTCAGCGGACGACGATCTGGGGCTTCGTCAACTACCTACGTGAGCTCGAGGGCGCCGATCTCGAAATCCCGCCGTCGGACCCCGATCGCTCGAAACGAAATCGTCGTCGCGGACTTGACGTGGAGGTCAAAGAACTTGCTGCAGGGTGGAGTGGGAGCGAGGAAGACATCCAGCGCTGGCTCTTCCTCGGTCTTATCATCCTCCACGATCTTCCACGGAACACCGCTCGCCGGCTCTCGAGAACGGCAAACGCAGTTCGTGGTGTCGAGAGCGGGTATAGCGTCCGATTCAAGAAGGAAGACTACCCACTGCCCGCTCGACCGCCGCCAACTCGCCGCGCTCAGCAAACGCGACCTGACGTTTTCATCACCAGCTGTCTAGATTAGGATTTTTACTGTCGATCCTCTCTCAGCGGTAGCTTCGCCGTGCGCGCGAACATGAACCGTCCCTTACCGAATGTTTGAGTCTTCGCCTCGTAAATGACGGAGAGAACGGCATGCTTTCAGGTGTTTGCATCGGGACGAACGACCTCGCCGCCGCCGGCAGGTTCTACGATGCGGTACTGGCAACGCTCGACATGCGCTGCCTGTACGTCGATCCAAAGGAGAGAGGGTATGGCGGTGCGGACGGGCGAATACAGCTCTTCGTCAACCTGCCGTACGACGGACGGGTGGCTACGTTCGGAAACGGAACGCAGCTCATGTTCTACGCCCCTGACGCTCAGACGGTACGAACGTTCCACGCCATGGCCTTGAAGCAGGGCGGCTCGGATGAGGGCCCGCCGGGCCCGCGCAGTTTTCACCCGGAGTACTACGGCGCATACGTGCGCGATCTCGATGGCAACAAGCTGAATATCTCCGTGAGACTAGAGCCGTCGCCTCCACCGGACGTCTGAGCGGCCCTGCCCGGTCACGCGTGCTGGCCGCAAGCTCACGACAAACGCAGCGTCCGATTGCCATGGTGACACCTGACGACAGCTATCCGTTCGATTCTTCAGAGACGCCTTGCCACACGCTGTAAGTCGGGAACAGACACAGCCTCAATGCAAGCCACCACAAGTACGTCACGTAGTCGTTGTGGAGCTGGTCGTCCGTCTGCAAGGCATGAGAGATGCCGTTCTTCAGGTTGGCATACTTGGGCTCGATCAGTATCGCCCTTAGGTGACCGACAACGTCCCGTCCGAAGACCTCCTCGGTCGTCGCATGGCCCAAGATCGCCTTCATTCGCATGTGCTCCTGAAGACCGTGTGGGTTCAAACTGGTCGTCTCCACACCGTGCTGTTCCAGGACATGGCGCATGCAGCCCTCCAGCTGCGGTGAAAGTATGTGAGCCGCGACGATAGAGTCTCCGATCAACCCGGCCCGCAGTCCTTTTGCGTACGTGAGCACCGAACCTTCGGGTACGAACGGGCTGTCGCGAACGAGTTCGAGTATCGCGTGTTCGGTGCACGGATGTTCGAGAATTATTGTGTCTCTGGCGGGTTCGATGAAGCCTTGTGTCATCAAGGCATGACTCCTCTGCGTTTGAGAGATCATCTTCGACCAAATCAATCGAACCTCCCCTTCCTCTCCACCTAGCCACGACGGCGTCGTGGCAATGTGCAGCCCATCGTTGTCGATGTGAACAGTGTCGAAGAGTACGGCCGGTGAGAACGTGCTCAGTGACTCGCGCGCACTCTTCTCCAACTGGTCGAAGCTCTCCGGATCGAACAAATCCACGGCGAGAATCAGCATCGCTTCACGCCAGGGCTTTCCAGCGACTGCCGATTCGGCATGCTCCACAAACTTTTCAATGTCGATCGAGGGCAACCTAATCATGCGCATTTCAGAGGCAGCTGCACGCTGATATGTACGTAGCTCCTGATAGAGGCTGTCCCGCTCCAAGCGCGAATCGGGGACGCTCTTGTACCGCTCGATCGCCTTCTCCATGAAGAGAGCGGAAGCCAGTCCGCCGTCGGCCGAACGAGCGTTCTCGGCATACGCCTCAGCCTGCTGGCGATCAACCTCGACTCGCGTCACCGCGTCTTTCGCGCGTGCTGCCCACCGCCGTGCAGCTTCGTAGGCAAGCTCGGCTTTGGTGAACTGATTGTCTTCGCGAGCCGACTGCGCCAGCGTCATCGCTCGATCCATTAGCGACCTCGCATCGGATCGTCCGAAGTCGGAGAGCACGCCAAGCAACCGGATGGCAAGCGAGCTCTGCCCGTCGTCAGCATCCTGTCCGATCCGCTGCAGGAACGTCTGTACGACACGATCGTAAAGTGCTGGCGCAGTACGACGGTGCTGAGCGGCAAGCCGTAACGCACGCTCGAGCCAGTCTCCCACCGTCGGCCAGCGTTCTCGACTGCGATCGTCCACAACTGCATCGATGTAGCAGTTCACCGCTGTCGACGCACAGGTAGGACTTCGACGAGTAAGCCAGAGAACATCCGCAACACGAGCGCACAGTGCCGCGTCGCGGGTCTGTGCCAACAACCCCTCTAACAGATCAAGCTCCGCGTCGCCAAAGTCCTCGAGTGCCGCACTCCGTTTACCTTCTCGGAGAAGTCTTACCATCGGCTCGAAGGGCTCCTGCACGTTCTCGGCACGCAAACGCATGCCTACCACCTCCGACAAGAGCGTCCAGGCATCCTGCGCCGTACGATCGGCGTCGTTCGTTTCAGCCGCCTTCTCGACGAACGCCGTTCGGTAGTCCTCCCAGCTCGCATCGCCGACGATCTTGTCTGGAGAGAGCGAAGGGAGCCTGTCAGCCTCAAGGCGAACAGGCAACTCGAGCTCACCCATCTCAACTCCGTTCCCTCGTTCCGAATCCGATCCGTCGTTACCTCCAGGCAGAGTCATGAACGGGTACCGCGCTCACTCGGAAACGAGAAGCTTTTCTGCGACTCCAGCTGGAGCACATCCTTGACACTGATCGTGTCGGGCCCGCGACGTCTTCCGCCGTTCTGCGTGACGACTGCGATCTCCTGATGCTCGATCAGCGCCTTGTGTATGTCGTCACCGTGCGCCGGCGTCTGGTTGTAGATCGCACGATAGAAATCATTGACCCGAATCTGCCTACCGGTGCTGGCCAAGAACCGGGGAATGTCTTCCAGCAACTGCTCGACGGCCGTTGCTCGACCTGCCTCGTCGAACAGGTAGAGGCTGGCGTGGCGGTATTGGTCCCGCGGATCGAAAGTGAGCATGTCGATGCCGGAGCGTCCGAAATGTGCCTGAAGGCTACTGTTCACATGCAGCACGTTGTTGTACACCTGCCGCGCTCGATAGCTCTTCGCGAAGTGCATGAGCCAGTACCGATACCCACCCGGATTCTTGATGGCGAACGGGCTGGCAAAGTCTGCGATCGAACGCAGGGTCTCGAAGACGATCCTCTCAGCCGCCCCCAACCACTCGTCGCGGGGTATGAGCTCGTCGAGGTTACCCACGGCGCCGATCTCGAAGCCCATCGCATCGAGTTGTCGGGACAGGACAGCAGGATTGGACTGACTGAGATGGTTGATGAGCGAGTCGATGATGAACGTCAGGAAGATCTCGACCGACTTCCTGAGCCCCAACATGTCTCGCAGGACGTCCTGACTGACGTCAGCGTATCCGTACTGATCGAGGTTGAAGAACAGGTTGTTGTACCGACTCGCGCCCAGCTCTGCTCGAATCCTGGAATAGAACGAACCGAACTTCTCGCGCGAGATCCTGATGTCCAGCTCCAGCGACGCCGCACTCTGTCGGATCTCTTCTTCGCGCGCGGTCACCTCACCGGTGAGAATTCGGATCGCCTTCGGATCCTCGTCGTTCAAGTAGAGAAGGCAGACGATTTTCATCGGCCGCAATCCCTTCTCCTTCCTCTCGAGGTTGGCTTCAACGCTTGCACGTCGAAGCTCTTCAATGAAGATGATGGGCGACCCAGGTGAGCCGTCCACGTAGCGACCCGCACCAGCGAAACCATCGATCACCGCAATGCGGAACTCCTCGACGAACCGATGCTTGCACCGGACCATCAGGTACTCGTAGAAGTACTCACGTACGATCTTGTGCTTGCGGCGTGAATGCTCGGGAAGCACCGCGTTGTCCCAGTCAAAGCGCTTCGTTTTCGCCATGCCGTCAGTTTCGCGTCATTGTCAGAGGCTCACCCGCAGAGCCTACGGCAAGACCAAAGACAACTGGTTGGTTTCTGCGGGCATCTCGTTCCACGTCCTACCTTTGTACTCCCGCCCGTTTGCCTTCTTCGAACGGCGCTTGTTGTCCTTGCCCCATGTACCCCACTGCTTGAAGAAGAAGGCGACACCGTATTGACGGCTCTGGTCATGGACTTCGTCGATCCAAGCCTCCTTGATCGGACGAGCTCGAGCACCGCTTTCCCCGCCAACGATAGCCCAATCGATACCCGAGAGATCTACTTCACCGACCGGTCCAATCAACGGCTCGAAAGAGATGAACCTCACGCTGGCTGGCGCTCTTCGTAGGTGGTCGATCCGCTCGATCACATCCGAGTTCTCGACGCTCGTGCCGAGCCACACGTTTGGCAGCTTCTCGCCCACCTCACTAGACAAGACTTCGGCCATGATGTCCGGCCGCTTGGTGAGGATCTGATACTTGTGTCGCGGTGTCTCTCTCATCACATCCCAGACTTCAAGGATGAACTTCACGTCGACCTTCTCGTGAAAGAGATCGCTCATCGAATTCACGAAGATCTTTCTCGGCTTGGCCCACGAATGAGGTATACGCAACGCGTTCCTGTCTTCCCGCACCACACCGTTCCAGACTGCCCGGCTCCCACTGATTCGGGTTAGCCCGACATACTTCTCTATGCCCATAGCCTCCAGGCGGCGTGCCATGTTCATCGCGTAGCAGTTGGTGCACCCGGCCGACATGACGGAACACCCGGCTACCGGGTTCCAGGTCGCGTCGGTCCACTCGATCTGTGTTGTCGCCATGTGCCTCTATCCTCGACGTATGCTGTCTGGCAACGCGTGACGTTTTCTTTGACGGCGTTGCCGTCAAAGTATACAGCCTATCGCCTCGAACGGCTCGGAACACCGAGGCTCTGAGTCGCCTCGAGAACTGACCATATCGCTTCTGCGCAGCGTGTCGAACACATGCCTGCATATCGACTACCGTTTCAAGCTCGTCGAGGACAACTGAACCGCACCACGGAGAACTCGCTGCTTGAACCGAATCCTCCGGACAATCGTCCGGCGCTAGTGAAGTACCTTCACGGAACTCGCGACAGGTGATCGACCGCAGCGGATTCGGCCAACTAGCCGCGACTCAGACTTTGACCCGCGGTCGTCGTCGCCAACGATCGCTATGGTGTCGCGGCTCGAAGTGACATCACCATCCAACGGAGGCCTTGATGGACAAGGTACCTGCTGCAGACACGACGTTTTCCCTAGACGCAACACTCACTGTAGCGATCGTGACCGCGCTTCTAACTGCGGCGGGTGTCTACCTTCCCATCTATCTGAGTAGAGGTGGCCGTCAGTCTCGGCGAATGAAACGGACCTTCAAGCACATCGCCGCCTTAAGCGAGTCCTTGAACACCTCTCTACAGTCAACAAGTAGCAGAGAGCGGCTCGTCATCGAAGAGACCGTGGCCGCCTTCTATGGAGGCAAGATCACGATCGAGGAGATCGAGGTCTTGCTGAGGGCCCTCAGTCCGAGCACTGCGCTTCGTGAGTACATGGCAGCAAAGAAGTACGGAGGCGTTCGAGTCGAGACCGGGCAGGTGTACTTGCAAGGCTACTGGCAAGCGAAGAAGACTGTTCGGTTTGTCGATGTGCTGAAGTCTCCCCATTTCATAACGCGTAGCTCGTACCTCTTTTTTACCCTAGCCGGATCTCTGCTAGTCATCTACAGCACGTATGCGCTGACCCTGGATGAGATCAGGACGAAACCGTTTGCCATCGGCATGTACACGGCCGCGATCGCCGTCGGACTAACGTCATTCGGCATAGGCGTCTGGGCTTTGATCGCAGGAACTGCGATACCGGATCGCGATGCCCTGCGGAGCGCTCTTCAAGGACCGGATCCGGCGGACGCCGCGCCACCGAGCGAGGTTAATGCTACTGAAGCGTCCTCAGAAGAGAAGAAGCGGGCAGACCCTTCGACCGAATCGCAAGCTGGGTGGGCTTGAAATGGAAGATTCTCGCGACTCCACTTTCCGCACTTTCCAAGGCTGACGAAGAGTGAGCAGCGTCGATCCAAAACGCTCGAATCGCACTAGCACGAGATGACGCCTGCGGATGTGCTCGATGCTGGTGCGGAGCTAGTAAACTTGCCGTGATCAGCACTGGCCAAACGAGCACGAAGATTCATTGAACAAAGCACTTTGCATCGGAATCAGCAAGTACACGCCTCCCGACCCGCCTCTTCCCGGCGTTGCCAACGACGTGCGAGAGGTAGCTGTGCTTCTGTCTGGTGACGGCGGAGCCTTCGGCAAGGACAGTTCGGTCATCACAGACGAGGAGGCAACTCGCAGCGGCGTGCTGTCGGCACTGGAGGCAGTGTTCGATGCTGAACCGCCCGACACAGTTTTCGTCTACTTGGCCGGACATGGCATGGCGTACGAAGGGCGCTACTACTTCGTTCCGCACGGTATGGCTGGTGGTCTCCCAGAAAGTGCTGCTGTGCCTCTGACGACGGTGCAGCAGCTGTTCGACGCATGCCCTGCTCGTCGAACATTGCTGTTCCTGGATTGCTGTCACGCTGGCGGCGTGATCGCTCGACGCAGCGGGACGGCATCAGAAACGACCGACCGCCCACGCGAAGTGCTTGCCCGGGAGATTCGTATCACTAGCGGCGAGGGCAAGATGATCTATGCCGCTTGCACGGAACTGCAGTCGGCGCTGGAATGCTCGGCCCTTGAACACGGATACTTCACATACGCACTACTTGAAGGAATTCGAGGGGCCGCGGCGAACCCCGAAGGCGAAGTTACGGCCAACGCACTGTTCGACCACATCGCGAGAGAAGTTGAGCGCTCGACCGGTCGTACTCAACAACCGATGCAGTTCGGACAGATGACCGGGCGCATGGTTCTTGTTCACGATATCGCACGAGCGAACGCTGCCTCAAGCAAGAAGGCGATCGTGGACGGCAAAGGGCATACCCGGGAAATCGACGGCAGTGGGTCCATCGTGATGATCGGCGACAGCTTCTTCGACAACTCCAAGGTTCAGACATCCGGAGACGAGATCTCAATCGTCATCCCGTCATCTGGATCGACGACAAATGCGAGACTTAGCGAACTCGAACTCGACGGTCCTCAACAGCACAATATGGTATTGCCCTACGCTCACCTGAACAGCGGCGGCGACGCACGGGTTGTCAGTGTGCGTTCAGTCTCCGACGACGGTCGTTTGGTCTGGACGATAGGTCTGCATCGAGAGTCCAGCCCTCAAAACGTCATGGCTGAGGTGACCTACAGCGATGGTCAACGTACTTACACGCCCCTGGACATCGCCGTTCGAAAGGCTCGGCGAGTGCTGCTTGGCGAACGGGGTGATCAGGATCAGTACGAGCCTGGACAAGGACGACCATCAATGTCGTTCGACCCCATTGCATTCGGTGGAGACGAGCAAGAGTTGATCGACGAGTGTCCGGTTCGTGATCTCCCCTTGTTGCCGGGTGAGACCGAAATCGAACGTCTTCGTCGTGTACGTCTGCGTTGCGTCTACCTGCTCCGGCAGCTTCGCATCGTCAAACAGGTGACCGAACTGAGGCTCGGCCTACCGACCGATACCGGTGTAGCCGTCACGTTCAGCGGACTACGCGCAGAGGCCTACAGCAACGTGCCAAAGGATCCGATCAATGTCGTCGGAACCTGCCGAACTACTGCGTAGCAAGCATCCAGCACAAGACGGATACAACTTCTGCGTCAGCAGGGACTACGCGCACATCGATGACATCGTTCGTCTGCCGCAACGGGCCAACTCGAACTTCGGTGCATGCTCCTGATGTACTCCTACGAGCGAGCAGCCACACAGTCCACTCATCAACCAAGAACAGGTTTCAACCAGAGCGCCATGATACGTCTCAGCGAAGACAAGAGATCGGTACTGACGATCAGGACTTTCAAAGAACTTGAGGAGCGACCCGGATTCGCGAGGTCCCTTGACGTTCGAGAGAAGCCGCTAAGGGAAGTGATCGGGGTGTACACGCTGCCGGCCAAGGTCCCGTGCGGGATCTCTACCTGCCACACCGGACATCTGCGTGGCTACCTCTCGGTAGTCGAGGGAGGGCAGGAGATTTGCGTCGGCAATGTCTGCGGAAAGCGGCACTTCGGAACGGATTGGACACAAGCGAAGGACGCGTTCCAAGTCATCGCAAACGCTGCACGCTATCGAGAGAACATTGCTGAGTCGCAGTCGAGAACAGTGGAGTGGAACGAGGCCGCACACGCTCTCAATCTGGACATCAACGCCAACGGCAGCGCGTATCAGAACATGCGCATCCAGATGAGCACTGCCCTGCCACAGTCGGTGCAACTGGGCTTGAAGACACGCTCTAAGAGCGGAGATGCGCTCGTCACTCGAGCGCGCAAGGCAACCGAGGACGAACGTGAGATCGCTGCGTCAACTTCGTCAGCCGGAAACAATACTTCGATGATCGAGGAGACCATCTACCTTATTCGAGGGCTCGCGGCGGTAGCTGGACACGCCAAACTCCGTCAAGTGGAGGACAACGAGCTCCAGCAGAAGATCGAATCTTTCGCCAACCTCGACGCCGACACTCTGAACTTCGATGAACTGAAGGACTGGAACCGCTGGCAGAACCAGGTAGAGACAGTCCTTGCAAACCTGAAGCAGATCCACGAAGAGTGCGTGCGTTTTCTGGATCCGTCGAACCTCGCCTCACTGCGTAGCTACTCGTCGTCGATCTAGAGACTCCGCCCCGTTAGATACGAACCGTCTACTCGTCGCCGACGATCAACTCCGAAGCGTCGACGACGTTCACTCCGGCTCGCGTCACTGCCCGCTCGGGCTAGCGTCAACGCTTGCTTGACGCCGACATGGCTTTTCAGCAACAAAACGGCGACGAAACTCGCTTGTCGATATGATGCCTATGAGACTCAATTTATGAGCGAGTGATAGTGCGGCGCTCAG
>JAUKWC010044610.1:8701-47603 GCA_032356245.1 Endocladia muricata | reverse complement strand
GCCCGCAACGTCCTCGATCTCGCCGGGAAAGACGTTGAAGCCGGAGACGAGGATCATGTCCTTGATGCGGTCGACGACGGAGCAATAGCCCTTCTCGTCCATCACGCCGATATCGCCGGAGCGGAAGAAGCCGCCGGGGAATCAGCAGCGTCGACAAATTAGCCAGGTCTGAAAATACTTTTTGCGAGTCGATTGTTTGCTTCAAGTACGAGTGCCCGAGGCTTCCACCGGTACCCATTTTGATGCCAATCATACGGTGTACCATTTGGGAATGACGATAACGCCACTGGTTCATCTGCTCGTCTACGTCGATGAGCATGTGCAGTAACCGCGCCGGTAGTTGAAACATGGGTTCGTCTTGATACAACATAATCATCAGTGAGGCCGAGGTGGCGCGAAAGCCCATCCGTCTCTCCTTCGATTTTATCAGCTCTTCGTGTATGTCACGCTTGTACACCGACTCAAACGTTCGATACGTATTAGCAAGGTCTTTTAACATGGCTTGTCGTTCATCTGGTTCTAGTTTTTCTTGTATGTGCTCGCGCTCGATGTCGAACATTTTGGAGATGGCAGACTCGTAGCTCTTCTGGAAATTGTACCCTCGGAACTCTCGGAACGGAATATTTCTCAACCAGCGCTCAACATAATCGAATAGCGATGGATCCTGCTGTGCCTCACGCAAGACAGTTTGATGCTCGGAGGAAATGTTTAAAATCCACCGCGCGTTTAGCCGTTGGTCTGGGCGAACGCCAAGCTTAATTTCTAACAGCCGGAATTGGAATGACTGGAACCCTGAAGCTGGAAATAAGTAATCCCGAAACTCGAGGAATTCCTGCGGTGTCATTGTCTCCAGCACGCGAATTTGGTCGTTGAGCAATTTTTGGATCTCGCGAATGCGCGTAAGCCGGTGAAGCGCAAGCGAGATGCGCTTCTCGCCGATGTTGAGCTCGGCCAGAATGGCGCGCACAGAGTCGAGCTCAAAAATTAACTGCTTAAACCACAGCTCATAAGTCTGGTGGATGGTTATGAAGAGCATTTCATCGTGACACGGATTGCCACGGGCAAAAGATATTGGATGCTGGCAATCTAGCAGACGGGGGAGGTGCAGGTAGTCCGGATAGTACAGCTTGCCGCGTCCAGCCTCACTCAAACCCAACCCGCTGCTCGCAGGGTGCTTAGAGGGGCTGGTGCCGGCGAAAGGGCAACCAGAGGATGTGGAATGCGGCGGAGGGTAGGAAGAGGTCTGAGAGGCGGACGCTGAGCGGGGACTGTTGTGGCGTGGAGGGGGCTTGTGAGGGGAGTCATCCACGCTGAGGTTCGACAGGGTTTCTGAGGCTTCGTTCTCATGCACGGCGGCTGTATCCAAGACGGCAGATGGACCCGTCGGACATGTGGAGAATGGCATCGCCGGCAAGACGCAGAGATCCGCTGAAACAAAAAATAAAGAGTGAAGAGCAAGAGGACACTCTGCATAGACTCTGAGCGGAACAAGGGTGTAAAGGAAACGGAAGCAAGCTTTTCGTGGTCATGCAGAGAATGCAAATAAAAGGGTGACACTGCCAACGAGACAAGCTTTGAGGACTGCCGCGAGATTAGCAGGACAGCGCGTGCCAGGTCTCAGGGAGGGCACAGGGTGGTTGCGGCAAGTAAGCCGGACGCCGCGAATTGAAGGCACCGACGGGCTGGGCGATGCACAGATGGCTCGTAGCGGGTGAGGTTGTGCGAAAGTGCTCGCAGATGGCGGAGAAGCCGTTGGTGTGGATGGCTGTTGGAGAAATCCAAGATTGTGGAACGAAGAAGGCTTTTGGAAGGCTACTAACAGAGCCACTCAAACGACGTGTTGAAAGTGAAGTGGCTTGTGCACACGTCGAGTAGGAGGGGCTGAAAACGGATTGACCAGTAGAAAAGCTGAACGTGGACAAGTTTAATGCGTGTTCGGTCAGGATTGCACACCTGGACCTGCAACAGAAAATGCAGAGGAGACAAATAGCAGTGCAAATAGCTGTGCAAATAGCGGTGCAATGTTGTGGTGCTCAATGAGCTGAGCATTCCTCACGTGAACCCGCTCTGCACATGCGAGCAGTTTTCCAGCCGATTCGCCAATGTTTGAATGTGATGTGTGGGACACACAGGAAAGTCCGGCTCTGTAAAGCTGACTTTTTTTTAAGTTATGCGAATTAATGTATGGCAGTGGTTGCCGTGATGACGAAAACTCTTCGACGAATGGAAAGTTATTGTACTGTGGAGCGTGGTAGCATCACCCCCCGAGCGAATTTCCTTGGTGGCCCACTCTCATCTGTGGATAACAGAACTGGTCTCCACATGAGACTATTTCTGTGACCCATGCCAGGTGCAGAGGGCAGAGAATGCTTCTGGTGCTTCTTCTGGTGCTTCTTCTGCTGTCGTAACATTCATGCTCAAATATCTCAACTGTTTTTGCTTTTCACACGTATTGGGTTCCAAGTGGTCGAATGTGAGCATATGCAATGTTTTCCGTAACAGTAGAGAGAGCGCGTGGGCGTATACACAATTTCACTCCTTCAAATCACGCTTTGTTGTTGGAATCAATTTGTTTCCTGTCCTAGGTTTGATGAAGCGCCCACAATTAATGCCCGCCACCGATTTCAAGAAAAAATTCAAAGCCTGACACGTACATGAAAGGGAAACTGTTTAATAACTTGAGTAGAAAGAGCGCTGAAAAAGTCAAGCAAGACTGTAGGGTTTTGCAAAATACTCCTTTAAATCAAGAACCCTGCATTCAAGCGAACTGCACGCGACAAATAAAGATAGGTACCTAGATATGAACAGCACGCATCAAACTGATCCTCAACAAAGTCCTCCGCATTGCTACCATACGCATATGCGTGAACAAACATTATCCTCCGACGGTAACAGAATCTGAGTCCCAATTCATTACGTAATCCTGTGATAATCCGAGCAAATATCAACTGGTTCGTGATAAACTTGACTGCAAGCAGTTGAAATTAGAAAGCTCGTTCGACTTTACCTGACGTACAGTAACCGTTAGATACAGTTGCTACAATTTACTTCTTCAGTAGCAGTGTCTTCAGCACAGGCCAATTAGGCTCATATGAGGTAAGCAATGATCTCGGATACAAATTTATATTTTTGTGTTCATTTTGGTATAAATAGTCTCAATTAAAAAGTAAAACACAAGTTGAAAATAAAAACAACTGCCGTAGCCCTTTCTTTAGCTGTTAATGTCGTTCGACTCGGATATGTGAGCGAAAAAACCTTGTATTACTTGAGTACCTAAATCGCAAGCTAACAGAATGGGTTTCTAAACGTTATTCTTTCAATTTTCCTGGGAAAGCGCCACTTAACACTTATTTCTTTCATTATGGGTTCAAGTGATATACCGATTTGTTTTGGAACTCCAACAAAACAGAAACGTCAAAACGAGAATTTCAGAAACAACAGCGGTGGTTTGGAGTGTATCTGAAGATAGAAATCCACCTTAATATAACTCGTCATTTTTAAATGCTGTGGCGTCAAAGTGCCTCCCGTCCATACATTGGATACTTTCTTTTTAAAATTTATGTAGTGTCGGTGTGTACTTGTCATCCAGTTCACAAAACTACGCCGAAACGTCTATGCAGAAAGCAAACCGCGAAAATGAGGTGCTGTGTCTCAGACAATATGAGGAGGGGATTCTTGTGCTGAGGCAGTTCCTGTATAGACGAAATTTGCGGGCGAGTGACTTTTGTAGCATCCACCTCGTATTGTATGAGGTGGAAAATGTTGCAACTTATTTTTGTAGTTTCTATTATCCCTTAGCCCCTCCGCATGCACATTTTTAATTGTTTCCCCGCGTAGAAGCCTTGCGAAGTCAAAGTTTGGAAGAATGTATGCTTTTCGAGTCCGGCTACTCATCTCTGCTGAAAACGACCTTCTTTACAAAAGCCTCTTTTCTGACATTGTATAAACTTTTTTCAAAAATTTCTTCTAGTAATGCTCCGACTGCACCATCTCCTTTGACAATCGACACTAGTCCGGAAGCTCTACAAATCTTTGTTACCCAGCTGTGGTTGAGGCAAGATGCTGTGAGTGGAAGGTATCCTGAAGACGGCTAGGGAAGTCCAGCTAGTGTCTATTTGACATTGAGTTTTGCCTCATGTGAGGCCAACCGACCATCGAGAAAATATGTAAATTATATAATACGTATGATGAATATGCTAGTTGTTGTACGTATAATTTGTCGCACCCCCTTCTATGACACCAAAACAAAGGGTAGCGTACTCTGTTGCCTTCAAACTGTGACTGAGCAAAAAGTTCGCTGAGTTTTTCTCCAGCTCACTCTGCCAGAATAGAGTACTCTAAGACCTTCAAGTAGATACAAAGAACAGCGAAAGTGGACGTCTCCTTGGTATTTTAATATCTCCGCGAAATGTGGCCTCATATGGGGCCAAATGTATAATGGACACTAGCAATGTTAGAAAACGTAGGTGAAAATGTTTAATAAACTAACTTTCTACTGTAAGTCTAAACAACTCCGCCTCACATGAGGCGGGTGCCTGATACATCAGACACCAGCTAGCTATCCAGAGTGTCCAGTGGACAACTGGTTTTCATATGAGGCCAAATACAGTATACGATCGTCTCACAATTTATGATTAAAATGTATCTGAAATATACGATTGACATAGTTTTAACAGAATGCCCTGCCCCTTAGACACGAATTGTAAAGGCTTTTTCTGGGAGACTCTAAGCTGTTGGGGGATATTTTGGTGCACTAATCTTACAGAAGCTTCCAACTTGTCAGCAACTCTTGCGCAACCCATTTGCGGTATGCGTGTACACGTATGAAGAAGTAGGTGAAAATGGTCGAGCTCATGGTAAGATTACCTGCTGCACCTCCTCTGCACCAAAATTATTGTTGTTGTACCGTCGCTCTACTCCGCGCCTGCACCCCTTGCTCCAGTCGTGATCGTTTTTCTCTCTCGGCAAGGACGAGTTATATTTTGCACGCACTGTTCGGCACAGACTCACAGCGTGTCTATCACCCAAACCACTGTCCTTATCGGCTGAGCTTAGGATGACGCTCGCATTTATCTCTGCGACACCTGTTCCGCTGTTGCGCGGCTCCGCCGTTTCGCAATGTCCCTTGTTGCCAACCTCCTCTCCCGCCCCTGTCGCGCCTGCAGTAACGATGCGGTGCCGGAGAGATCTGAAGAAGGAGAAGAGCCTGCGCAATCTTGAGTTTGCCCGCTCGCACCGTAAGCGCGTCGTGAAGCGATATAACCGACGTGCTGAGCAAGAGGCAACGGCAAACGAAGACAATGAGTTTCTCTCGTCCGTTTACGGCACTATTCGTTTCGGTTCGAACAGAGATCATGACGACGGCAAGTAGGAGACTGGGGAAGCTGAGGGATTACGTACAGGTTTTGCAAGTAAATGACTGTTTGAACACTGGGATCTTCCGCTGGATGTGCAAGTCATGTTTTACTTAGCTCCGCTTTTCACGGTTTGTTTACCGCGTGCTGCCTCCGTTTCTACATCGTGCAAAAACATGCGCAGTTCTCGTGCACTGATGAACACGGAATGCCCTGCGACCCGTTTTTGTATTTCCGCTACCGCCTTTTCCCCTTCGCTGAGTCGAGGCACAAGGCCTTCCAAAATGCCCACGCACAATCCGCGGTTCTTCGTAGATATTATTGGGCCGCCGCACATACCCATCTCGGTGTCGATGTCCTCCGTGTTAATAAAACCACGTCCCTTGGTTAGCTCCGAAACCTTTCCCTCTATCTCCGCGGCAAGGACTGCTTCCGCGCCAGACCCACTTTCACCGATCAGCCGGTGTCCACAAACAATTACTTCCATCCCAGGTTCCACGGTGTCATTTGGATCGAGCTCGAGGATGTTGGTCTTTGCATTTTGCGGGAGCGAGGTCTCGTCGAGAAGAAAAGCCGCGACGTCGAGCGAGGCGTGTCGGAAACCTGCCGAAAGCGACTGCGTAGCAACAGAGTCTGTGATGAGTTTGCCATCCTCACTGCGCATCTCGAGGACAGTGCGACAATCGGCATCCCGCACGTGGCGCAACCACTCGTTCGAAAAGTAGGCTGGGAATCGATGCGGAGCAGCAACGTGGGCTGACACGACCGCTATGAGAACCCCGCTGTTTGGTCCTCGCACATAGAATCCAGAACCGCGAGCGAGCAGCTCAAATTCTTTCTGGATAGAGGAGCCCGCAATAAGACTACATGGTCAGCAGAGCAAAGGCATGCAAGCAAGACGTCATTTCAAGAGTTGGTAAGCGTACCATTCCTTGATCATCAAGCCTGAACCAAGATGAATGGGCAGCTGCCACACTCGATATGCTCGTTCGGCGAAGGTTATAGATTCCGCACAACCGACGAACATGATGGGCTATCATTGAGAAAATCGCAGCGGTGTTCGCCGAGCAAGCGACTTGTATAGTGAATGATCGAAGTACAATTTGCTCAATCGTATCCACTTTACGACGAAATTGATCGCCATGAAAATGCGGCGCAATTTTTCAGACATCCATCTTTACGTTTTTGACGACCAGTACGCCAGATTTGGTTTCTGAACAGCGCAGCAGCTGAACCAAACATTGGAGTAAATTCTGTTTACATGTAGCATTATCCAGTAGCTTTTCGAGCGGCTCTGCACAGCCTCCGCGACCTACTTATTTTTTATTTTTTTATTAGTGAGGCGATTACGGGCGTTCTTCTACCGTTAGTAGGCAAAGTGAAAGAGAGAGAGAGAGAGAAGGGTGTCTTCTAAACTAATCCCTTTTTCTCACACTCAACTGCCAACCTTAACACCCACAACAACCGCAACAATGACAAGTACCGCGAACAACCAAGGACCAAATGTCACCCATTTATCTGTTGATTTCACCCAATTTCCTTTCACCCAAACTGCTGCAAAGACGCGCAGCTGATTCCAGTCTGCTCGGCCTCCATATCCGAGGCGATTGAGTACCAGGGCAACGTGGCTGTGACAATTGTCCATCACAATGTTGTGAAAACGCTTTCCATACACACACGCCCCCTCTCTCACAGCAGCGTCGTAAGCTTCAACCGCGCTCTCCTCGCCGTCAAGTTTAGTTATCTGTGTAGGGTCGAGCTTCCAAACGCGTTTGGCAGGCCCACCCATTAGCGCTCCCACTGTGACCTTGTGGAGGGAGAAGGAATGAAGACGAGGATTATAAATCAGTTTCCGGATGCTAGATTTCCGGCGTACACAACTTGCTCAGCGTGCTTGTTTGCGTCTGCACACGTACCTGGTAAGGACCAGAAAAGTCATAGGTGACACCATGTGAGTCCGCAATGCCCACATGCCCGATAGGCGGGCATATGAACGAGAGGCCGGGCAGTGTTGTCCACACAACACTCATGGGCGCCCTTTCGCCCGAGTCGCGCAGGTAGACGACTCCATCACTGACTATCGTGGTGGACGCTGACATCCTCGCGGGGCGTCACATGCAACAAAAAGAAAGGAGGCAAGCGCAGCAGTTTCCTTTCTTCGCGCTGCAAGACCACGTCCAACAGGGCCGTATCGACAAGGGCCCTGTACCGCTCCCTGCAAAATAGGTTTGGCTGCGGACTGCAGATGATGCCTGTGTCGCGATTGGCGAAGCAGGCATGGGGACAATTGAGAAATGAGTGGAAGCGAGAACAAATACAGTTTACTCTGCTCAGCGGAAAGAGTGGAGCGGAAAGGGATACAGAGACGCACAGACGAGTGATGCCGGGCGCGCAGATGAGGTGTTGCCTCGACTTGCTAACGGGCCTGCAGAGACAGACTGGTAACATTAAATTTAGTAAGTGTTCCATAACAAAGAGCGCCAACCCTGAGGTGACGTCGTGACATGATTATTAGGTTTGTCATCGCGGAAAAGAGTCGTGAGGTGTGGCTTGATTTGCGGTAATATTTAGCCAACTTTATGGATAGGGACGAATTCCACCCACCGCTAGCTAGAGGGCACCGCATCTGTTTACTTGGGCCTGTCCATGTCGCCCATTTTCCGCTTAAAACTAAACTTTTCTTCTTTCCCGTATCTGCGCAACGCACGGATTAGCCTACTCTCTCAAAACGTCTCCTACCCTCTCACGCCCACATTCTCGACGTCGATGCGCATCCCTTGTCATTTCCAATAGTTCACTTCCATTACTGCTCACTTTGCTGCGTACCTTTGTTTTTGTTTCCACTCCCGTCAGGCAATGACTTTCACAGCGTAGTGGACAACCTATTCTCTTTTTCGACTCCTCTCTGGAGGCCGCCGTCGCCGTCACTACATCTGCCTTGCTTCTCAGATTCACTTTTTCCTTGTGACGACTACGCTTTGTGCTTCCGAGTGAACTCCTCAGCGGGGCTGGGGGTGTCACTTGTCTGCGGAGACTCCCGCATTCCCGCTTCGACGCACCCCTGTTATACTCACAGATCACCCGCCATGTGGTCCAAACTATTTTCGTCCAAGGCGAAGAGCCCTGCGGATGTGGTGAAGGCCTTACGAGAGAGTTTGGCGAATACCGGGGAGCAAGAGGACCTGCGCGCTGCGCGCAAGGCTCACGACGATGTATCGCGCGCCATCTTCTCGCTCAAGGTCATGCTGTTTGGCGATGTGAGCAACGAGGTGGATGTGAAGCCTCAGGAGGTTGAGGAGATGGTCCAACTCGCCGCAGAGGACGACCTGCTCATTCTTATTGTGCGTAACATGTCACACATGGAGTTTGAGACGCGCAAAGACGCGGTACAGATTGTCAACAACTTGTTGCGGCGCGATGCGGATGGGACGGGTGAGTCAGGTGCGTCAATGCGTGTAGCGAGGAGCGAAGGAGAGATGCTGGAGGCTTTGGTGGAGGGATATAAGACAGGGGAGATTGCGCTAAACTGCGGATCGATTCTGCGGGAATGCATTCGACGGGAGAGTCTGGCGAGGTTGCTGATGGAGAAGGAGCTCTTTTGGGAGTTTTTCAAGCTGGTTGAAGTAAGTGATTTTGATGTGGCCAGCGATGCATTTGCGACGTTTAAAGATGCTTTAACAAAGCACGTCAAAGTGAGTGCAAAGTATATAGAGGACCATATGGATAAGTTTGTGACGCAATACAATAATCTCCTGGGCAGCCTGAATTATGTCACACGGCGGCAGAGTCTGAAGCTGCTGGGAGAAATGTTACTCGAACGTGCCAACTTTGAGATTATGAAGCATTACATTAGTTCTCCGACGAATTTGAGACTGGTGATGAATCTGCTCCTGGACAATCGGAGAAATATTCAGTTTGAAGCATTTCATGTATTCAAGATATTTGTTGCGAATCCACAGAAGTCTCCGGAAGTGGAGCATATCCTTATCCGAAACAAGGAGAAGATGCTCGCCTACTTGACCGACTTTCTAGCGGATAGAGAAGATGAGCAATTCCAGGAGGACCGAAATTTAGTGTTGCGTGAAATTCGGGCGCTGCCAGACCCAGAAGCTGACGATGACTCTACAGTAGCATAGTCTCTGTTGCGCTTCTTATCCGGGGTTTGAAGTTCTGCTTGTACAGAGTGATAAAAGTGGCGATTGTAGACTCGGAGGGGAATTCTAAAGTTCGTTGTCTAGGGAAAATGAAGCAAGAATATGTTACCAGGGATGTTCAAGTTGTTTGAGCACGAGTCGGGGTTTGCAATCAAGCCCCCGCCATGAATCCACATCGACAGTAACCCTGACCACACGCCCAGGTATCGACATGGAAACAATCGCAGTAGATAGTCAACCCACTGTAACGCAGACAGGAACGATACTTGCTTCCTTGTTTAACGTGTTTATATGCGCGACCAGCTTTTCGAATGGCAACGCGTCGTAAAGATGTGTAGTATGCAGTCGTTCAGTGTTATAATCGTATTAGCAATAAGAACCAGCGGGTCGACTTGTCGAGGGCAGGTTTACGGACTGGAAGTCTTCTGTTGCGAGGAATCCCCGCCTAAACCCAGCGTTTATTTGATGAAGTACAGTGTTGACATCAGAGGGAGTTGCAAGAGGGGACACTGAGTAATATTTTCAAACTTTTTCTGAGGGCGATATGATGAGATGGATTTATTTTTTGCGGAAATACCTGAAAAATATTACTCGTTGGCCCTTGGTCAAGCGCTGCATCAGTGCGGATGCCGTTCCGAATCCCACGGATGTTCATAGCAGTCCCAAATTTCAGCCTACAAACGCTCTCTCACACTCTTTGCATCTTGACCGCAATGTCTGACGGTTCTTCCAACCGGAACCTTCCTTCCAGCTACTCCTGAACTTCTCAGTGCTTTCCTCGCCTGCCGTCTGTTGGATTCTTTGGCGGCGGCAGCTGTTGCGGAGAGTGCAAATCGAATTTGGCACCGCAAGTCAGTCTGCAACGACGTGTCGTTCGACGTTGTTACCTGCACCGATAGCAAGCAAGGTCTCCTCATCATAGTTGGTGTGGGGATTTAGACTTCTTTTTGCTGCCAGAACGTGTCTCCAGAATGAGGTCTTCTCGACCAAAGATGCTCAAAATTGTGATTCTGGGGGAGAGTGGGTAAGTTCTACCTGCCCCTTTGACAACACACGCAAGTACACAGACCGCAGAACTTTGTGGTGCTTGATTACTGAGCAGATTCCTCTAACCCATATCCTTGCATTTCTTATTTGTGCGCGGATACAGTGTCGGGAAGACTTCTCTCATGGAAAGATACGTAGAGCACAGGTTCAGCCAGCAGTATAAGGCCACTATCGGCGCTGACTTTTTTCCGAAGGACATTGTCATCGATGACAAGCCTGTCAACTTGCAGATTTGGGACACTGCGGGTCAGGAGCGCTATCAAAGTCTTGGCTCGGCGTTCTACCGCGGTGCTGATGCGTGTGTTCTCGTGTACGACATGACTGATGCGCGTTCGTTCTATGCGCTTGAGTCGTGGAGGGATGAGTTTTTGATTGCTGCTTCTCCGCGAGACCCCGAGTCATTTCCATTTGTCGTGATGGGAAACAAAGTGGACGTTATTGACCGTGCGAGAGCGGTGCGTGGATTATTCTTTTACCGCATAGTTATTTCGTCGAGCGATGAGGCAGATTTCCAGTCTCGGATGAATGCGAAATTCTGCTCAGCGATGCTAACTTTCAGCCACACTCTCTGGAATGCTGCGCTTCCATATGTTGAATAACGACAGGTGACCACAAAGAAAGCCCAGGAGTGGTGTGCACAGTATGCGCCGAACACCATTCCCTTGTTTGAGACCAGCGCTATGGATGATATAAATGTGGAGGCTGCTTTCGACGCTATCGCGAGGTCTGCTTTGAGAAGAGGAGAACAGGACGAGGATTTGTAAGTTTCACATGCACGTTATTCACATGGAAACCTCTTTTCAAGTCGCAGCAGATTTCTGACCAAATCGCGGCGATGCGCCTTGTTATTGTTTGCCGGGGTCCGGGGTATTCAGCATTCCGAGGGACACTGTTGAGATTAATAGGAAGCCTGCGGAGGAACAGTGTGCGTGCTAGCTAGCTGTTTGTATTTTTCGCGTAAAGCAATATGTAGCATTTATTTGAGGTTTTCACTGCCCAGAAACACAAGGGTTTCTCACGTCATGAGTCATAGCTGGACGTGCTGGAATCTTGAATAAAATCGTTTGCGGTGAAGAAACGACCTGTACCTTCAACGGCCCGATGCTCGACGCTCTTCAGGGCGAGAGATTTTTGCGCCCTTCTAATGTTTTAAACTGCACGAAACATGATTATTTGAGGTCACCTGACCCAACCGACTTGAAAATTCTCACGCTTGAGTCGCGTGATGTGCACCGTATTTCTTTGCGTCGCTCTCTGCACAGCCATTTAGTCCCAAACCTCTTATCAATTCCCTTAATCAGCTTTTTTTTTTCTCGTACAGACGACGTAGAGAAGATGACCGCCCTTCCTGGCGAAGGAGAGATCGTAGAGAATCAAGTCTGTGGGTGGGGAAACAGGCAGCTCGACCTGTCCACGTGCATATGATGCGGTGGCATATTGTGGCATGGGCAAATACAACTGAGTAAGCGTCTGTAAGCACACGATTGAAAACACTGAGAAGCAAAATGTTATGAGCATTATTACTGGTCACGAAGGCAAAGGTTGGTGCCATCGTGGTTTAGTGGAAAATATCTGCTCTAAGGCGCTCTTTCTTCTCTTGATAGCTCAGGTCATACTTTTTGCACATCTGTCCTTCTCACCGGCCCCCGCATCTGCTGCTTTTGAATGGACCGACCGCTTCCCTGTGCGGCCCGTAACGGAAGAACGAAAGCAAGGAGCATTTTGAGACCCTCATCTAGCTCGCGCATGCAAACAGGCTGCAAAGTATACCCGACGTCAACTTGTTGCCCTGGCGACATCACATCTGCTTTCCCGATACGTTGGGCCGCAGAGAGAGGGTTTGGAGTTGGAAGAAAGCGCATTTGGTCGCCCCGCTCCTTCGTACTGAAGACGTTGCGTAGGTAACAAACCTCTCATACGTGAATTGCCAAGTTTGCCTCCATCACGAAGGGGGTTCCCAAGTTTCTCAAGATAGTGTACAGGAAGATGATGAGCGCTCTGGGACGGAAAGGAAGGGGGCGCTCCAGGCGCGACTACAAGCCCGCCCCTGCCGCATCATTTCAAGCACACGAAGAAGACTCCGGTCCACGAGAGCCATTTGTGAACCATGGCCTGAATAAGTGGAGTCATGATCGTATCGCATGGACGACGAAGCGCCCCGGTTACACTCCGAAACGTACCCCTCGCCCGGCTCCCGAGGACAGAGCTACCGATGCACAGGATATCTACACAGCACTACTGTCTCCGAATTATCAGCCGTTACCGAGACGAGTGCCTCTCTCGGAGCTGGTTGTCATTCTGCAAGAGGTGAGAGAGCTCGTCGATTGAGGCGTCATATTTCTAAACTTTATTGCGATGCAAGTCATGCACGACAGGTGAGACTGGGTGAGATTGTTTGCAGGGTGTTAGGGCTTGTAGCATCTACTTTTGCGCAAGCCCCATGGAGGAATTGCAGATGTTATTTTCATCCTCGGTACTAAAAAGAGCTGCTTGGTCATGCACAACCAGGGGTGAAACAATCGTGAGCTGAGAAAAACTCGTAAGAGTTGTTTCTGGGGTGTAAGATGGAAACTAGCGACCTCATACTTAGTTGCCCGCTTCAGTGGAGGGAGAGAGAGAGAGAGAGAGAGAGAGAGAGAGAGATTTTGTTTTTTGTTTTTTGTTTTTTGTTTCGTTGTCGATATTCTGTGGAGAGTGCCTCGGGAACAAATCTACGACAGCTTCTGGAGGCCACTCTGGAGCTGCTCCAATGCTTGCAGTTTTCTCCGCTCAAGAATGACAGCTTGTAGATCTGCGTCAGGATTCACGTCTGGCTTTCTCCCCACAAAATCCAAATATTTCTCATCCCACTCTGCTTCGGTCCCCTTCTCGCCCCGTGCTTTCCATTCACGACTCATCTGATCCCGACGCTCGTTTCTTCCGAGTTGTTCGCTGCACCGCAGCGATCCGTCGTGATCGTCGAGATATCCAAAATATTCGATATCTACTTTTTTGTAAAGCGCTGCACTGCTTTCCTCATTCTCGCTGTTTGAGCGAGAGAATTTCTTAAACCCCTGCTGCCGGTCTATCAATTCCTGCACGCCGGGTAGCTGTCGTGCTGCGCCAAAGTAAAAATAGCCGTTATGTTGAAACACACCCACGCTCACGTCGACGTCGTCGCCGGTTCCTTTGTTATGTGGCCCGCGCTTGGCGTAATCTTGGCCGCCGAGAAATACAATTCTGCGTTCCCAATGCTTTTTCTCGCGCAGGAGCTTATTGATGGAGTCATTCAATTCTCGTACGCGTATGTCGTCCAGACCAGGATTCTGAATTTCAGAAACACGCCTCCGGATGTCACCAATAATCTGTTGACGCCACCTGCCGGCTTCATCAACGTCGTCACATAAAGTGGATAAGTAAGGACGCCGGTTACTCGGTCCATCTCCCTTTTTCGTCTGCAAGTATCGGCTCAACATAGACTGAGATTTCTCCTCATTTCGCGCCATTGCTGCTACCTACAGTTACCCCAACGGTATTTGAATGATTGGGCCCTCGCGTGGCGTGCAATTCTTCTGCGCCAAGTTCGGACCTTAACAGCAAGTGACCTCGCTCAGGTTGAGCAACTACACGACACTCAGTAACGCCAATTGCAGACAGCCAGGCAGAAAATCGTCGTAAGCACTTTCGTGAGCATCGGCCATTTCCAGGTTGGTGTAACTTCTTCAAAGTGCAAAAGTCCTCAGTTCCCAGCCACCGACTTAAAAATCATCGCAACGATAAAACCTTAAAATGTGTATATGTTCCAATATTCAACATTATACCCCATTGATGATTTTAGTCGCCCAGATCTTTTATTGGTTACTTTTCTTGCTGGCCCCCCCCCTCTTCTCTGAGATCAAGAAAGAACCAGAGCAGTGCTTACCTCAACTTCTCCATTATCTTCTCACCACCAACGAGCTATATACCAAGAATGTTCGCATTTGCTGTATGCAGCACGCGAACAGTAGCCCGAACCGCTTATTCGTCGAGCGCATTGACATGTCCTAGACGACCACAAATTCAAACGCAGCGCACTTTCTTTGGCGGTTTACTCGGTCGGCGACGGACACGCCGGATAAATCCCCGCTCAAAAGTGAATATGGTAGTCGAAGAGACCGTGATGGAGGGCGAAGTGGACCCGGGAAAAGTGGAAGGGACAGATCTTCGCGTCTTGCGGTATCCTCACCCGCTGTTGCGCGCCCCGAACGCGGAGTTGCAACCAGACGAAGTCAACGACGAACTGAAGAAACTTTCGAAAGAGATGCTGCTCATCATGTATGCGTCACGCGGAGTGGGGCTTGCTGCCCCTCAAGTTGGGATAAACAAAAGGTTGATGGTTTTTAATCCCGAAGGCGAGTCAAGAGCGTTTTCACAGGAGGTCGTGTTGGTGAACCCAAAGATTGTTGCAACATCAAAGAAGACTGCAGTGGAGCCTGAAGCATGCCTGTCGTTTCCTGGAATGTGTGGCGACGTGCGGCGGCATGAGTGGGTGAAGGTGGAGGCGTCGCGGATGAATGGGAAAAGGTTCAAAGTGAAGTACGAAGGCTGGGTCGCCAAGATCTTTCAGCATGAATACGATCACCTGGAAGGTGTCGTATACATCGATAAACTAGAAACAGATGAAGATAGGAATGGGGTGAAGCAGCGTTTGGCAGAGCTTGTGGAGGAGTACCGAAAAAACCCTTACAAAGGCAGGGAAGCAGCTTTATAAACGTACATAGCACACAAAATTAATACATCATCAAGACTGCAGCTGCCGCGACCACAAACCGTCTACGAATCTAAACGCTAGATGCATTGTGCACGTCCCACACCACTTTGGCAGCACATGCCCATGCTGCGCCGATTTCCCACAACATGCTCGCATCTACATACGAAAAACAAACGTACATCCACATCTTGCATTCGAGAAGTAGCTGTCCGCATCTACGACATAAATTTGATGACCACATCAAAACAGGCGGCCGTGCTCTCGACAATCGCGGGATCCGTCACTTCCGCCAGCACCATATCCCGCGCCGTCTCCAAACCCTTCACATCGGCCACGCTCGGAAGCCCCACCTCCTCATGCAGCATCTTCATTATCCCAAGATTATTTCGATGAATAAAGTTCACGCTCTGGCACGCCGCACCATACGAAATTACCCGAATCATACACCGCATATCGAACTGCACCACCTCCCTAACCGTTGCATCCTCCGCAACACCCGACGCCGCATCCAATGCTGCCGCCACTGCCGCCTCCACCAACGCCTCCTCCTGCACAACCATCAACGCGGCCACCGATCCTGCCGGGAGCTCATGCGCATTGGTGGCGAGCTCGTCCAGTGGCGTCAGACAGCGCCCCGTGTCGTTCTTTCGAAAGAGCGTGCATTGTGTCGAGTTAAAGCCGACGCCGGGTGTGAATATGCTCTTGTGGCCGCGGATATAGGAAAGAAGCTCTTTGGCCTTGGAGGACAGTGGGGTCGCCGTGGCCTTCTCCGAGGCCTTCTCCGAGGCCTTCTCTGCGCCTGTAGCTACCATTCGCGCCGCATGGCGACGCAGGGTCGACCGCGCGGGGCACGGTTGCTCGGAGCGCCGATGGGATGAGCGGAGAGGGGGGGCGCGGGGGAGTGTGACAGGAGTGGCGGGGACAAAAGCCATTGTGAGTGGGTAAAGGATCTTGAGCGAATGCAGAGTAAAGAGTTTGTGATCGGGCGACGGGAATAGCGCGTCGGTTGGTGGATACAAAACTGCGAGAACGTGGAGGTTCAAAGGAGTGAGACAGAGGGAGAATTGGGGCAGTTCTTGTCTGGCCTCAGGCAACAGGAATCAGTGGGCATCAAAGTGCCAAGTCTCGACGGCGATGGGCGATGTCAAGAAGCAACGCGGGCGTCGCAAATGCTCCGCCCAATGGATGGCGCCGAGCATTCGTGGAGGCGGATTAGCGGCAAACTAGAAACTTAGAGTGAGTGCGCTTGTGGCCGACTGACCGTCTTGTTTTGCACAACGGCGACGACCGGTGCGTGCACAGTATGCAGTAGAAGAATCCAGTGCACCGTGCCGGTGTCTGTGCCATTCGATACGCCCATTCGGGACAGGTCCACGTCGCATTCGGTGCAGCGATGTAGACATTAGTGCAGGCATAGGTGCAGGCATAGGTGCAGGCATGGGTGCACATATGGGAGGAGACTCTCGCATCGTGGATCTGCAGACAAAGAGGGCCAGTATGGAAGACAGAGATCTGCCTGCAGAGCAAGAGGAAGCATGTACCTGCATATGCATCTTCATTGAGTTCTTTGCGTGCACAATTGCTGTTGGTCTCACCGAGTATCTATGAGTGTGAGTGACGATGGGGCAAGCATTGCCTTTCTACGGCAGCTTTCAGGCGACTGTATAGTGTGATGATGAGTTGAGTTGATTCACTCTTCAACACACAGAGAAAGCTTGTAGATACACTGTGTTCTACCGACAGGTTACTACTCCACAGAATCGCTGTACGCAGCCTCCTTCTGTTCGGCTCTACAACGCGTAATCTGTAAGCTAGAATTATTTTATTCACACAGGTTATACAGAACACTAAATAAGGGGGAAAGGACTATCATTTATGTTCAGAAACTTCAGTCGCGGCCGAGAGCTCGAAATTGCGCGTTGCCGAAACGCAGCGAGGCACTGTGCTGGGACCGTGATGCTGACAATGTTTTCAGGCGAACGAAGACAGGGTTCTCGGCGTTAAACAGCGGGGAAGCGTGAAGTTCAAGTAGATCAAACGAATTCCGGAGAAAAGTTTCACCTCTCTAGCTACTCTGGCTACCTTTCACTATGCTACAGACTTGCCAGGGTGAAACCCCCTCTCTGCTCTGTTTGTCTCAAAAGACAATCTCTATACTAAAAGAAATAGATTTGACAGACAAGATTACCCGACAAGATTAAAACAACGATTAAAAACATCAAGCTCGAAAATAGTGTGTGGCCACCGTCACAGCGCCAAGTGTCGTGCTATAATACGGTGTGTTATCTTGCCCCTTCAACGAACGAGCACTCACACACCACTCTGAAGATAGCTGGCCTCTCTCCTCGCACTTGTTTCCACATGATTCGCTGTACTTGCAAAACCCCATGAACAAACTACGTGTTTATTGGCTAATGAAAAATGAACGGTTGTTGACTCGCCCATACCTCGGCGCAGGGTCGGAATGCGATCCGCCTGGCTTGCGGATGCCTCCGGGGTGCAGCCGCTGGGAAGATCTCCGAGCCTTCCCACCCGCCTGCAACCACAAAATCTTCTCTTCGATTGGTTTTTTTTCCATTGCCAATATCCCTTCGAAACTCGCCGTATATACTTTCTCGAAATCCTTCCACACCGCCCTGTACTCCCCACGCTAGTATTGTTCGATACCACATCCGTTGCCATCCCGCTGCAGTCCCATTTCCACAACCGTCGCACATTCACCATGGTTGCTGGATTTGTCTCCTCCGCCCCTGTGCTTCGCGTACCAACGCGCTCCACAGCTGCCGTTTCCCTTTCCTCGCGCACCTCCTCTTCCTTTGTCGCGCCCTCCCGGCGTGTTACAGCCCCTGTTAACCGTCTAGCCACCGTTCGTATGGCCACTGCTGCTGCAGCGACGAAAAAATCGGTAAAGGACCTTTCTTCCTCCGAACTTTCTGGCAAGCGCGTGCTCGTCCGTTGTGACCTCAACGTGCCGCTCGATGGCAAGACCATCACTGATGACACACGTATCCGTGCTTCCGTCCCGACCATTAAACACTTGGTGGATGCTGGCGCAAAAGTTTTGCTTTCCAGCCATCTTGGTCGCCCGAAAGACGGGCCCGAAGACAAGTTCTCGCTCGGGCCTGTCGCCACTCGGCTTTCAGAGCTTTTGGGCAAAAACGTGAAGATGGCTCCAGATTGCATTGGCGATGAGGTTGCGTCGATCGTATCATCGATGTCCAACGGTGATGTGACTCTTTTGGAGAATGTGCGTTTTTATAAGGAGGAGACGAAAAACGATCCCGACTTTGCTGCCAAGCTCGCAGCTAATGCCGACCTCTTCGTGAACGATGCATTTGGTACCGCTCATCGCGCTCACGGCTCTACTGCCGGTGTCACAGAGCATTTGAAGCCTTCGGTGGCCGGTTTTTTGCTTGAGAAGGAGCTTGAGTATCTTGCCGGTACCGTTTCCAATCCTGCGCGCCCATTCGCTGCTATCGTCGGTGGTTCCAAGGTGTCCTCAAAGATTGGTGTTATTGAGTCCTTGTTGGAAAAGGTTGACAAACTTATTATTGGTGGCGGCATGGTGTTTACTTTCCTCAAGGCCCGTGGGCTTAGTACTGGATCCTCTCTAGTTGAGGAAGATAAGATCGAGCTTGCCAAGAATCTTGAAAAGATTGCCGAGTCCAAGGGCGTGAAGATCATTCTACCGACGGATGTAGTGCTTGCGGACAAGTTTGCAGCTGACGCCAACACCAAGGTTGTGTCCGTCAAGGAAATCCCCGATGGGTGGATGGGACTTGACCAGGGTGAGGAGTCTACGAAGCTTATTCAGGACGAGCTTGCGGAGTGCAAGACTGTGATCTGGAACGGGCCTATGGGAGTGTTTGAGATGGATGCTTTTGCCAAAGGAACATTCGCAATTGCCGAGACTCTGGCTGAACTGACTGATAAGGGGTGTATTACCATCATTGGTGGCGGTGACTCTGTTGCTGCCGTTGAAAAGGCTGGCCTCGCCGAACGTATGTCTCACATCTCTACTGGTGGAGGTGCCTCTCTTGAGCTTTTAGAAGGCAAGGTGCTCCCAGGTGTGGCTGCTCTTGACGACAATTAGGCAGAACAGTAAAATTCTAATCATTTTACACATTTTCAAATCGCATGCTGAGTCAAGCTAAGTTTGGTTACGTGTTACGTATGCTGTATCGCCAGTTTGTGACACTCAAGTTGACTGTGGAAGTGTTGCTTGTAAATGTCCGTATTATCCACCCCTGTTGCTGGTTTAGTCGTAGGGAAGAATTAGCCTGCTACAGGAGACAGGTATCTGTGAGCAACACAGTTATCGATGGCTCAGTGGAGATTACCCTGCAGCCGTCTAGTGGAAAAGTTTTTCTTACCGCAGAGTGATCAGCGTAGGAAGAGGAGGCATTATTATCGATTCACAGAGGCGACAGTTTTGTCATGTCGTCGCAGATGAGTGCAAAACGGTGGCGAAGTAGCAGAAAAGCTGGCTTGCAATCAAGCGAAACCCCGAGAAAGATGACATATTGAAAACTGAGATCAGGTTTTGCTAAAAGTACATTTATTGTTATTTTATGGCTTATAGAGCACACGAAGCCAGGATCGCGGGGTAGTCGTATGCGCAGTTCATAACGCTCTTCGGATCACAACCATGCTCAAGAGGTTAAGCGAAACTTACTGCCGTCAAGACTCGTTTAAAATTTACAATCGGCTAACTGCAATTCCATGTACGGTCTTAACTGCGTTTGATTCAGTGCTATTTAGGAACTTCGTGACTTGGAGAAGTTTGTTTCTCGTATTTGCCACACGTAATCATGTGGCGATCAAAGAGTGCAGCGCTAAGCACTTTAAATTGTATCAGCCGTCTCCAGTCTAGGAATGCTTCGCTGCAGTCTCTTTCGACCGCGCACAGCGCTTTTAGGCAGCCCGGTTTTTGGGAGTTTGATCATCCTAGTCGTGCGTACTCTGCCGATGCTTACTGGCAAAACCCGTCGCCTCGAACTGTCGAAAAACTCTCAGCTCCAAAGAGACGCCGGCCGGAAACATACGTTTCTCAGCACTATCGTCTTGAACCCGGGGATGTCGAAGGTTTTTTACGACGACATCGGTGGAAATTTCGCTGCACTGGAGAGCATGCAATTGTTGAGGAATGTCCATTTTGTCACGACACAAAGCGATCACAGGATAATATGTGGAAGTTGCACATACTGCGAGTATCAGGAGTTTACTATTGTCATCGATGCAAAGCGAAGGGCACTTGGTTCGATTTACGCAGGCGACTCGGCTACGAGGCTGAGTTTCAAAATCCGTTCAGCGGAGATGTTTCGAGGAGTGAGGGCGTTATATCCCCTAAAAGTAGCTCGGTACCAGACAAAGCGATTCAAGAGCAATTCGTGCGAGACTTGTGGGGCGTGCACAAGGCCGTACGACGATACCTTAACAAAGATCGCGGTCTAAGCGACGACGCCCTGCTGAAGTACGGTGTAGGGGCTGCCCGTTTTTCTGTGATGGTCGAAGGAGTCTGGCAACAGCAGCTTTGCATTACTTTCCCCATGTATGATGGAAATGGGCGGCTTGTGCGGCACAAAGTGCGGTCAATTGAGCGAAAAAGCGGAATGCGGTTAGAACCGAAGGGTGGAGGCTGGGGACTGTTTGGCCTGGACATCGTGTCTGCTGATGCAGATGAAGTCATAATTACGGAGGGCGAGATAGATGCGCTTAGCGTATATCAAGCAACAGGTCGACCGGCTGTGAGCCTTCCGAATGGTGCCAGTTCCTTGCCGATTGCAATACTTCCGTATCTAGAACGGTTTAAAAGGGTAGTCCTATGGATGGACAATGATGGTCCCGGTCAGGATGGAGCAAAGCAGTTTTCGAAGAAACTTGGGATGCAGCGATGTTTGTCAGTCAGGGATGTTCGTGGTGAGGATGGGACTGGTTCCGAACATTGCAAAGACGCGAATGATGCGCTACGTCAACAACGAGATCTTGCTGTGATGATAAAACGAGCAACTGCCGTCCCGCATGAAGGATTGCTTACTTTCTCCGATATCCGAGAAGAGGTGAGACACGAGATTGAGAACAAGGACAGTATCCGCGGTATGCAATGCCTATCATTACCACGATTCAACGAATTGCTTAAAGGACATCGGCGTGGAGAACTTTCCGTTTATTCGGGTCATACTGGGGTGGGAAAGACAACTTTGTTATCACAACTGGCGCTCGACCTTTGCATGCAGGGGATCCCTACTCTCTGGGGATCATTCGAAATTGGTAATCCTCGGTTGGTGAGCAGAATTCTGCGGCAATTTTATGGGGCTCATTACAGCGGGCCAACAAATACGCCTGATCTTCTTGAGGACTTTGACACGTGGGCTGACCGATTTGGGGAGCTGCCGATGTACTTTATGAGGTATCATGGATCGAATGCAATTGATCGCGTCGTGGAGGCCATGGAGTATGCAAATTATGTGTATGATTGCAGTCATGTTGTACTGGA
This sequence comes from Endocladia muricata, assembly GCA_032356245.1. NCBI lineage: Eukaryota > Rhodophyta > Florideophyceae > Gigartinales > Endocladiaceae > Endocladia > Endocladia muricata. The sequence continues at coordinate 25,823 of JAUKWC010044610.1, read as the reverse complement.
TAACTTGCAGTTTATGACAAGTGGGCAAGGGTTTGGCAAAGATAAATTTGCTGTGCTCGATCACGCGGTGGGGCAAATTCGAGAATTTTGTACAGCGAAAAACGTGCATGTCTCTTTGGTGGTGCACCCACGGAAGGAGGACGATGAAGTGAAAATCCAAACGTCGAGCATTTTCGGGTCAGCCAAGGCTACTCAAGAAGCAGACAATGTCGTCATTCTACAGCAGGGTCCCATTCTGGATGTGCGCAAAAACCGGTACGATGGCACCCTCGGAGCAGTGAGCCTCCATTTTGATCGCAAACGGCTTCTGTTCTCACAAAAGGATAACGACGGTGCCTCTTGGGCTGGGAGGATGCTTGTGGCTAAACCTGCGAGAAGCGCGATTCGAGATGAGTCGAAGCAACAGAGTGAAAGACCGAGCGAAGTAGTGCAGAAGCAGTCCGAAGATGACTTGAGCCGAGAGCTTCAGACAAAGCAGCCGACCCCCAAGCGGAAAAAGCGACAAAAACAGAGTACTGATTCTCCCGGTGCACTTGGTGAAGGGAAGAGGTCGGACAAATTATGGAACCGGAAGACTGCGGGCACGAGGAAGGCGCGTGCAGAGCAGTATGGCGGCGGCAGTGCAGATTGAGTAGTACAGAGTATACCGGAAACGTGAAGGTGTTGTTTGTGGGGTTGTGTCGACAGGCATTTGCTCGCATGGAAAAGCAGGAAGGCAGTGATGAAAACCCCGAAGGTAGCAAATAAGAAGAGTTGATGAGACTGCAGTGGCTCGTGACCCCAATTCTTCTTTTCTCCCTCCCGAATGATTCGCAGTCGCTCCAAGTGAATCTTTATCCGAGGGATATTGCAAGAGTCGCACGAGGAAGGCAGAGGAAGGCATTTGCAGTGTTGATGGAGCTGGTTGCGACAATCAGGCCCTGGCAAGGCGCACGTTCAAGTACAACGTACACTAGCACTGTATCACTGAGCATACGGGGAAGGTGGTGCGTGGGTGGAAGAAATTTGTGTTGTTGTCGACTGCATGTGCGAGACCGAGGCTAGACGTGCATGATAGGAGTTTGATTTTCGACGACTAAGGGTAAAAGACTGACCAGTCGAGAGAGGAATCTGCTGCAGTGAGTGGGGCAGCCGAAGCGGGTGTTGTGCACAAAGCACGCCAGGATTGGACAATTAATGACGACGCAGCAGTGAAAGGTGTTCCCCCACCCGATGCACACGGGTTGTCCCGACCTTGGAGCAACATATTTGGCACACTTTGATACTCACGTTATGATACCACTACCTAATATCGCCACAACGAATCTCATACACTAATTTTTTACTCTGTTTGCTCTGTCTGTCTCCACAACCCCCATTGCTATTGGTATCGCCATCGCGCGGTGACCGCCTCTAATTCAACCTAAAATATTCACTTTTTTTTCCGCCACGGCTCTTCTCCAAACGACCGCTTTTTGTTGGGTCTGCTGCTCGCTCCCTCTTACTCTTACTCTCACTCCCTCACCTTCATCCCCCCCGCCTCTTATCTATTTCCTCCCATCCCTCCTCTCCCACCCTGCCTTCCTCCGTCTGCCTTCTGCCTTCTGCCTTCTCCCCATCATCATCATCATCACGGGCTAGTCACCTTCTGCTCCGATCCTTTCCTTCCACTCCATTCATCACCTCATCTCCTATCCGACTCCATCCAACCCCGGTTACTCGCTGCTCATCATGTCGGCCGCCTTTGCCCCCTCCACTGCGCTTCCCTCTCGACACGTCTCCTCCCCCCTTTACCTGCATCCACGTCGCCCCGTGAGCCCTTCTGCCGTTCTCGATGAGGCCCGTGCAGCTCGCGCCCCCGTATCCCCCCCTACCCCCGTCTGGACTCCCTCGCACTGGCGCTCGCGCACAGCCCATCAGCAGCCGACCTACCCTGATGCACAGGCCCTCGCCAATGTCGAGTCCACGCTTGCACGTATGCCGCCGTTGGTGTCGCCGGGCGAAATGGACGCGCTGAAAAGACAGCTGGCGAATGTGTGTTTGGGCAATGGGTTTGTGCTGCAGGGGGGGGACTGCGCAGAGGATCTGCATGAGACGTCAGAAGGGGTCACGGATACGGTCAGGGCATTGTTCAAAATGGCGGTAGTGTTGATGTGGGGGTCCCAGGAACCGGTCGTGAAGATTGGTAGATTGGCAGGGCAGTACGGGAAACCGAGGAGCGCGGATATGGAAGTCATAGACGGCGTCGAGCTACCAAGTTACAGAGGGGAGGTGCGTTGATGGGAAGAGGGTTTTTGTTTTTGTTTTGTTTTTTCTAGCAGAGTTTGCCGGTAGTCAGCAGAAAAGTTCTGACTGTCATGTTGCCGTGGTGGTTGTTTTTGTTTGTTTCTGGTTTTTGCCTGCGCGATGGGCTACAGAATATCAACGGAGCGCCATTTACACCCAAGGCGCGGATTCCCGACCCTGACCGGATGCTGCTCGCGTACAACCGAAGCGCTGGAACGACGAATCTGGTGCGGGCGCTGTCGTCGGGCGGTTTTGCGGATCTGAAGCGGGTCAAGGAATGGGGCATGGATTGGTCGATGGGGACGTCGAAAGGGCGTGAGTATATGGCGACGGCGGAGCGCATTGCTGACGCGCTGCATTTTATGGATACATGCGGAGTCAACAAGGAGAGCCCGGTGATGACGTCGACAGACGTGTTTACGAGCCATGAGGGGCTCTTGTTGCCGTACGAGCAGGCGCTGACAAGGAGAGACCCGCTCACCGGCAAGTGGTACTGCTGCAGTGGACACTTTGTGTGGATCGGGGAGAGGACGAGGGGTATTGAGGACGCGCATGTACAGTTTGCAAAGGGAATTGCGAATCGTAAGTTACACGGTGGCGTTGCACTTTTGGCTGCACATGGAAGACGGGGGATGGGGGAGGGAGGGGAGGTAGGAAAGGCTGAGGGATGTAGGGCGGCTGAGTGCGTTTTGGTTGTTGCTGACTATTTGACTTTTTTTCTTTTCTTTGGGTGATTGTGGCACGTATTGTGTACGTTTTTGTTTTTGTATTGTTTTGTTTTGTAGCGATTGGCGTCAAGGCGGGCCCGACAATGAAGCCTGAGGAGCTGCTGCGTCTGTGCGACGTGCTCAACCCTGAGAATGAGCCTGGACGCCTGACAATCATCACGCGCATGGGCGCGGACAAGATTTTGCAAGGGCTTCCGCCTCTGGTGCGTGCGATTCAGCGGGAGGGGCGGAATGTGGTGTGGGTGTCGGACAGCATGCACGGCAACACGTTCACAGCTGATACGGGCTTCAAGACACGGTCCTGGAGCCGCATCATGACCGAGGTGCGCGGTTTCTTTGCGGTGCATGAGGCCGAGGGGACAAGGCCGGGAGGTCTACATTTTGAGATGACGGGAAAGGAAGTGACCGAATGTGTAGGGGGGACCAGAGAGGTTAAGGCCTCGGATCTGGCCACCAGGTATGAGTCGCTATGTGATCCTAGGCTGAATCAGTCGCAGGCACTGGAGATGGCGTTTGAGGCGGCCGAGATTCTGAGGGCGTTGAGAGAGCGGAAAGAGAATTAAGGGAGGAAGAAAAAGGTTTCGTTCTATTTCGTGTATGGGAAGGGGTGGTGGATTCGCGTGGTGGGTTCGCGTGGTGTTGCGAATTGGAAGAGAGTCAGATTAGAATTCCAGTCGCATGAGCTTTTCTGTTGAGACGGCCGGTCCTGCCGCCTGTCGCGCCCCGGTCAGACTGTAGCCCCCCGTGTTTTCCCGGAAAAACGATAGAGTTAGTAAGATTCCAACGGATCGTGTACTTGAAAGCCAAAGTACAGCTTAGATCTCGCTCGGGTGTAAAATGCTTTGAACATTTCGGTGTCTTCAAGTGAAAAGAATGAGCCAGCACTTCCATGAGTTGTGCTGTGTGGATATGTATTTGCTTGTAGAAGTTTTCTCATGCTCCGATGAAGAGAGAACCTTGAAATCATTGCGCTGGCCAATACAGGATATGCCGAAAAAGCAAAGCTGCAATTTGCAGTCGGTGCTATGATTGGATGCACTTTAAATACTATTCTCTGTTACAACCAATCACCTCCCGCCAGATCCGCAAACCCTAATCATGGACAACACTTCTCTCCGGACAGATTGCTGCTGGCCTCGCGATTCATCCAAATCGTTGGGTTGACTCCCACACTCAAAAACCTTTTTTTATAGCACACCATCACCACCCACATCTGCTCCTGCGGTCGCACACAACAGGGGGTCAAAACCTTGTTGCTCCTCCAAGGTTTCGTCCCCTCAAAGGTTAGCCATTGGTAGCACATGTGTATTGGACATTGCGTTCGGCCTCATGTACAACGTCAAGCTTGCCCTCATGTGAGGGCAACGGACCGCCATGAAAGTATGTAAGTTTCATCATACGCATGAAGACTTTGCTGCTACTTGTACTATGCCCAGAAGTCACCTCACCGCCTTGCCTAATATTAAAGTGCAGGGTTGCAGAGTCCGTCGCCTTGAAACTGCGACTGTGCGGGAAGTTCCTTGAACTGGGCTGCAGCTCCATCCTGTTGGGATACAATGCCCGAAGAGCCTCTGAGTTCTTCGTAGATTCAAAGAACTGCTAAAATGCACGCCTCGCCGACTTTCTTTACTACAGTATCAACTCGAAAATTGACCTCATACTGTCCTGTACAGTATCAGGCCAATTGTCCAATAGGCACGAACGAGCCCATCTTTTCGACCCCTTCTCCTCAGATTCAATGCCCTCGTCACAAATTCATTCCATCCCCCTTCACTTCTCCACTCCTCCCCGCTGCCCCGTTGACCTCCCTGACCCCCAACTTCTTCTCATCTACGCCCTCTGCCACCCCGCACCCACCTTGCCACACACCTCGTATCCAAATGTCCGCACCTCTTCCCCTTCCCCTCTCCTCGCTCCCCCTCCTATTCGCCGCGGCCGGCCTAAGCCTCACTTCCCTTCCCCTTGCCAAAAAGCGCCACCTCCGCGGTGTTCGTGCGCGTCTCTCCGCCTCCTCTCCAGACTCCTCTCCCTCCCCCTGTCGCCTCTGCTCCTCGCACGGCTTCATTCCCTGCACGCTGTGCGATTCGACCGGCGTGCTGTCGCGCGGCGGCTTCACACGCCGCAACCCCGTGCGCATCGCCGGACTTGTCGGCTCCAAGTGGACGCGCGTCAGTGCACTCGATGGCAAGTGGAGGCACTTTTTGTGCGTGGCAAAGAGAGGGAGGAATGTGAGGGAGGGCATTGCGGAGCTGACCAGCACGTGTGGCCCGCAGGAGAAGAGAATTCGCATTCAGGTGCCAGTTAAGGAGTTGAAGAGTAGGGAGATGTGGGAGGGGGGATGGACAACGTTGCGGGAAATTTGGGGGGGGATTGGGGGGACGGGGACGACTTGTTCGGCGTGTCGGGGAGAGAAGAAGGTGATGTGTCCGAGATGTGACGGGTTGGGACTGGTGGGGTTGTGATTGCTTTGACGCTGACCTGCGGTATTCTGTGAGTTTCGGCTGGCTTTTAAGAGCTAGTGTACATGTACATTGAGCAAGTGGACGTTAGTGATGCAATTCTCTGCAAAACTCTTATCTATCTACAAGGTCCAGTCGATGGTATCCTGTTTCGTTTTCATCAAGTACGCATTTGCCTTGGAAAAGTGCTTGCATCCAAACCAACCACCCCTGTTCGCCGAGAGCGGGCTGGGATGCGCAGAAGTGAGGACACAGTGCCTGCTGCTGTTGATCTTGGCCCCCTTCTTCTTCGCGTACCCTCCCCACAACAGGAACACCACACCCGGCCCCGGCCGACTATTCAACGCCTGCACGACAGCATCTGTGAATCGCTCCCATCCTCGTCCCTTGTGCGAATTGGGCTGCCCTCCTACCACCGTGAGCACCGCATTGAGCAGCAACACACCCTGGTTTGCCCATTTTTCCAAGCACCCGCTTTTTGGGCGCACAAACCCGGGGATATCCTTCTGAAGCTCTGCAAAGATGTTTTGCAGAGAAGGCGGTGGGTAGACACCATCCATGACCGAGAAGGACATGCCATGCGCCTGTCGCGGCCCGTGGTACGGGTCCTGTCCCAGAATGACTACGCGCGTGTGCGCGAACGACGAGTGGTTAAACGCCGAAAACACTTTTTCCGGGGGCGGGTACACCGTCTTTGCCTTTCGCTCTGCGGCCACAAAGTCGGAGAGCGTTTTCCAAAAGTCCTCTTTCAGTGTGGCAGAAAGCGCATTGCGCCAGCTGGGTTCCAGTGCGGCGCCAAAGCCCGAGCGGCTTGTGACGGAGGCATTCGCAGCGCGCGCCAGTAGCTTTTCACGCGCGGCGGCGCGGCTTGCTGCAATGCGTGACTTGACCTCGGCCGGGAGCAGGTCCTGTTGAAGTTGCGCTGCCGCCGTGGGGGAAAGGGCGGAGGAGCGCTTGGAGTTGCGCGTGGATGGAGGTTTCTTGAAGAAGGAAGTGATGCTCTTCTGCATGGCTGAGGGGGTCGTGGGGACGGTGGAGGTGGCGGTAAGGGTGGGTGGGCGTGATGAAGCGTCGGGGTCGGAGGGGGTGTCGGGATCAAAGGAGATGACGGGGATGGGCGACTGCGGGTTGGGCCTGCGACGGGACGTGCGGCAGTGGTCAGGAGGGGGACTGGCCACGGTATTTACGTAGGGCAGGATTCTGCATTTGATAGAGATGACGTGGTGGTCGGGGGAGGTGATCTGTTACGGGGAGTTGGTAGTGATGATGCGAGAGTGCGCGCCTGTATCCAGGGGCGAGTCGCGGTTGTGTAGGGGTTTCGACTGTTGAGTTCGCGGGAAAGTGTATACAATGTACAAAATACGTATAGCCCGGGGTCCCTCTTCGCATCGCACGCCTCGTTCAGGCACAGCACTGTGTACGCAGGAGACCCAAAGTGCACTCCTCTTACTGTACGCACGGCGCTGTGCATGGAATCGTACAGTCGTAAATCTGCACCCAATGGAGCATATGAAGATCCAACCAGTTCGCAGTGGATCTGGGGATCCAATTAGCTCGTGCCGGATCACTGTTTCGGGATCAGGCCTCGTAGTTGCCGAACACGTGGCGGCTACATGCAAACATCAAATCCTACCCACCCATGGTCAAGGAAGGACAGCAGGTCTCTGCAGCTACTGCAATGGACCGAATTTCCTGATGACCCCGAGAAACATGCGCGCCGTTCAAAACGGCCGTTGCGCGTCGAACATTGAATACAGCTGTGGCTTTGGCAATCCGAGTAAAAAGTGGCAACGCCAAATTGCGACTTTCAGCTTTACTTTGGGGTAGAACATTCCGAGGATCCGCCTGCTTTTGCTGAACCGGGCACATTTGAATCGGCTGTGCCTGCCGCGACAAGGCCATCGAAGAGACATCCTAAATACCTCGAAAAGATAGTCCCCAAGTGGTCTCTATATGTCTCAAATGGAGCATCACGTTCATTTATTGTCTCCCTTGTCGTGATGAGAGTACGAAGCGCTGATTGTCGAAATAGGATAGATGATAAACTGGAACAAAAGAAGTCAGGAAAAATCCAAGCCGACGCACGTACCAACCTTCACTTTCTGTCGACGAATTCAGAAGCACGATATGTGAAAATGAATTTGTTCGACTTGCTGCTACGATTCTTGCCCATGCAAGAAGGACAACGTGCTTGCATTCCAAGGCTGAACGACGTTAGGAGTAGTAGCGGGATCGGAATGTCGCATATAATTGCACAATACTGTTACAGTATTCAGTTCTCAGCGTCAGGATATGACGGGGATCGCGATTGGTGTCCTGATACAGCTGGTCTCAGTGAGCAAGAGCCTAATTTCAATGTGGATAGCAACACCAACGACAGGCGCGTCACTACCGAGTATCTAGCCGAACAGTGCAATTATGTTGCTCGTAGGGAGGCGCTGTTCGAACTTGCCGTCTGGTTTTTTAGGCTCACTGAAAGCTCCAAACAGATGCCAATGCATAAGGAAAGGGTCTGCATTATATTCGTCGATGTCTCCCGCTATCTGCGCGCGCTGTGTTCAAGAGCAGTTACGAAAAGAGCCCGCCCACATGCTTTGGAAGGAAGTACAGCCGTCACAGAAAGCCAGAAGAGCTGCTGTTCATGCTCAGCAGGTTTGGAAAATTCGGAAATCAAGTGGATGAATGAATAAATTGCTGGGTGTGTTCTGGTAGCAGTCGAAGGACAGAGTGAGGGTATGTTCATGTAGTCCATATTTGAATTCTCCGTGACCGGGTGAAACCTTTGACTACGCAATTAACGAATAAAAAGCACAGTCAAGGATGTTTCGGACCCCAGTTGGTCGAACAAGGTCGCTGGCGTGGTATTTAACGGACGTATCAACTTGACTGGAACTCATGTACATTCTGAGTTCAAAGTAGAAGCGTACGCAAATCAACGACTGGCCCGGCTTTCTGGTCCATGTGGTATGGCTGCCACTAGCTGGTGCATGTAGCAGAAACAAAGGCATGGAATTCACGTGAAAGACAGCGATCATGGTAGGCCTGTATTGCAGGCAGATAATCTGGTCGTCAGTCCGTTGATCATCAGTGAGTGTCGATATATGCAGTGAAAAGACGTCAACTACTGGTGGGCTGATGGCCTAGTGTCTATTGGACATCGGGCCTCATATGAGACCAGAATACGCGGAGATATCCAGGTAGTAAGGAGACGTCCACTTCCGCTGTTCTTTATATCCACTTGAAGGTCTTTTAGTTCTCTATTCTGGCAGAGTGAGCTGTACAAAAACTCAGCGAACTTTTTGCGCAGTCAGGGTTTTAGTGCAACGGAGTAGGCTACCGTTTGTTTTGATATCATAGAAGGGGGTGAGATAAATTACACGTACAACAAACAGCATATTCACCATACGTATTATGTATTTTTCATACTTTTCCGGTGGTCAGATAGCCTCATATGAGGCCAGAGTTGCCCTCATATGAGGCAAAACTCAATGTCCAATAGACACCAGAGTATAGGTACGGCGCTTCGATGTACTGTACGGCGCTTCGATGTACTGTACGGCGCTTCGTTGTACTGTACGGCGCTTCGTTGTACTGTACGGCGGCCATAACTATTTTGGGGTGCTACTTGTACAGTACTGGCAAAAAATATACGTTTGCTATACTGTATGTCGATATAGACTACGAACCTCTTTTTCGTACTCCATCAACAGCTCTCGTCCATTCCTACTAGACGCGGTGATTACATTGGTGCAAGTACGAGATAATCACTGGCGTCCTGATATGGACCAGACAATGAAAACCGCCAACTGTGTGGGGAAAAATATACTGATAGATAAAAGTTCTGCCACCTTCACAGCTATAATTAACAATACCAAAAGCTATCTAGTTGCTTATCCTTTCGCCCTTACCAAACACGATACTAATACAACGCTTCTTCAAAGAGGCCGTCAATGACATAAGTGTTTCTGAAATGATATCGCTCCAGCACTGCCGGATGCAAATCACTACCGAACGTGAATTCTCAAACTGCCTCTAGTTACTATAAACTCGAGGCACAAGTATTACCCAAAGGTTTTCAATCATACTGAGATGAGGTGAAAAACGGAGGCCAGTCCACGACACGAATTTCATTGTGTGCGAGCCAGTTCTTTACAACAAGAGAGCGGTGGCAGGGTGTCCGGTTCTCGGTGAGAGTCTATCCAACAAGCAAATCTTCGGCAAATAGCCATAGAATTTCACTTAGCATTTGTGTATACTTTCTTCCGTCTTGCTTACCTTTCAAATTGAGAAGCTCAGACAAAGGCGGTCCAGCAAAACACGTTTATACCATAACATCATCACTTCTGTTTTATCGTTTCAGGAAAAGTTGCGGTTCTTTCGCTAAATCGTGCCAGTTGTATATACGTCTATCTGATCCGTCGAGATTGAGCTTCTTCATGTAGGATCGTCCGACTCTGCACCAGTCTGTCATAATCCATGTCAACCTTTGGGTAGACCTTGATCGCCTTTGATTTTCGTGACGAGGTTTCATCGATGGAGTCCTTGTCGCATTCTTATATTTCAGATAGTCTTGGTCTGAAAGTATCTGGCGAAATCGACGAGCTTTGTGTAGTACAGTTACACTCCTGACAGTGCGCTACTACAGGGGGCTGCAACTCGCGCGCTGCGATACAGTACCTTCTGTAGAGTACGCCAGGCGCGCCTGTGTGTACTGCTGACAGTGTATATATTTTTTGCGTATTTAGTTAGCGCCGCACTATCGCCGGCGCACTAACCTATAAATTAGTTTTTGTTTACTTCGGCGCTCACTAGGAGCGCCACGACCTCCCCCACTGTATACAGTACAAGTGAGGCTAGTCATTTCTAACATTACAGGTACGGAGGTTTGGCTCCGCTTTCTGCGCCTAACTTGTCTTCAGCAGTCTAACCCTTTGCCTAGCTTTTTGGGTATCGCCTAAAGCAACCTTACTCGTACTCGCTTGCGCGGCCGTAGCGTTTGGGATCGTTCCTCTTTCACTATACATTCCCTAGCTTCGACTACTTACCCTGTACCTATCTCTATCTCTATCGTCCTACCTTGCTACACCGCAGAACTCGTCCCTTCTTAAATCCAGTCCGGCTTTACCCCGCGCTTTACGGCCTGTGGCCTTACGACCCGCGCCTGAAGGGCCGCCTCGTATCGCTATACCAACCCACCCTTTGAACTCGCAGCTACAATATCCTTTGGATACAAACAATCTTGATATCCTTCGGAATATACACCCAGTCTCGAATACCGGTGGTGTCTTGCTTCTCTGTGTAGCTTCATCCACTTACGCCACCGTAGGCCGAAGCTCTTCAAGGTGCTTGGCACTACACTTTGAAAGGCAAATTGAGAGCCTTAATGATTCTTGGTGATCCTACAGTTGCTGTTGGTTCAGTTCGAACAATGCGTCTCTTGGTTTGCTTTGTCATCTCAGGTGGCCACCCTGGCCTTTTTTCTTACCATTTTGAGTAGGGTTTCAGAGAAGGCAGTGGACGACACCCCAAGATCGCCGAAGCCTATGGTGTATCTCGTAAAATGGGGTACAAATCTTTTCCTGGGCGATCATATGTCCCTGTTCGAATAGACTCGGAGATGTCCCTCCTGTCACTGTTGTGGATCATTCCGGCATACGCTAGAAGCAGATAATGTGGCACTATAGTTCCTTCTCTTCGCCGTACGAATTAGTATCATTTAAACCGTAGCTACTGTTCTAATGTTCAAGCTGAAGTTACTCACTTCTAAACGTCACTGTACTGTTTTCCTGGGTACTTTTAAACGCGTGCACACACGTTGACAGGCGTAGTGGCCCCGATAATGCCAACTACGTCTACGAAACGTGCTGGCCATGATGTTTGGGGCGAAGAAACAAGAGGGGACTTCGTACTGTGATGGGGGCGGTAGTGCCAAAAAGTTTGGATGTCTTAATGCTCTCGCTATTACCGTAGATAACTGGCTCTCAAGGTTGTCGAAGGCCGGCGGCGCTGCTGGAGTATGTATGTATAGTTCAAGCAGGCGACATAACCAATAGGCTACAGTTTCACTCACCGAAACGCCGGTGGGTGCTTCGCAGCCAAACTAATTCCCGTAAGTCCATATCCTGCGTATTTGTGCCCGACAATTCACCTTCGGGTGTATAGTTTTTCGTGAATTTCTCTCAATAGCGACATTGTAGTTCCGTCTGTTTTTCTGGAAATGGACGCGGACATCTACCAGGTGCAGTAGCGTAGTGACCCTTCCACCCGTACTGCACATTTCGAAATGCAATGGAATGCTGACTTCCGTGGCATTCCAAAACGTGGAGTTCGTGTAGTACGGCGCTTTTTTGCTTGGACGCCGGCTCCCAAGAAATAAAAATTTTGAACTCACGCGTCTAGTGCACGCCTGTATCCACTACCCGCAGTTCATTTGCTAGTAAAACATCCAGCTCGTACTGCGAATCTTGCAGTACACTGCAGTTCCGCATCGTACCTTACGTACCTCAATGCTACATGATGACCGATAGCCTGCCTCATGTGGAAAGGCTTACCTTGCACCCTTCATACTCTTAATTGCCTTCCAACGGATTTCGCGCCACTGCACTGAAGACCACTACGCGGAATATGCGGCATCAGCGGCTCTAGGAAACTGAGCAACATGCTCGGAGATGTCGGGCTGCACTGGCTCACCCAAAATGTTGCCGGCGTTTCGTTACGTGGCAAGAGATGATGTATAGAACTCTGCGCTCATTTTTCCGACAGTATTTTAAACATAGTGGGACGCAAACAAGGACTGACCTGTAATCCGCGTAAGGTGTGGCTCATTGCGCGATTGCTGCTGGACAGCGTCAGTTTAGTGCGTGCCAAACACAAGACGTTTAACTGTATCGCGGGGCTCAAAGGTAGTGATTCTGTCGTCCGCACTGCGTTCGTGTAGTAGAGCCTGCCTCGTGCATCGATCCGTCACTGGTTAACAATGGGCGCACAAATTCATACATCTGGCACTGCGTGGACTGCGACAAAGTGTTGCCAATTGTAGCGCAACGCTGAGGCGTACAGTCGAGTCGGCATCCTCTGATACGGAACAACTTTCTTCCTACGCTATATGGGCACCTACCTTTAGAAGCATGTGGGAAGTATCGACCCCGACACTTCACTCCACCCTTGCCGTAGCCGTGCTACGGTTGACCCATACAGAACGGGAGGCACGCTCTTCTTGTTCTGAACAGGGCTTACACGTATCACACGAAGTGTAGAAACCAACTGAGCCTCGAGTCAAAGTCAGAGAGAGGTTTTACAGGTGTATCTCGTGGCGTTGAAAAGTAAGTAGTTTATAAGATCGGCGGGGTGTCACTAGTGACAGGGGCGTAGATCTGCATATGTGAAAATACATGGGCAGATGGATGTTGTTTTTCAGGTTAGATTTCGAACATCCATCTACTCATGTGTTCTCGCATGGGTAGCTCGGAGCCCCTGTCACTAGTGATACCCCCCTAGTTTGAATTTTCATTACTCCTCAAACCTGTCTTTCCCGCTGTAGCGGCCCCCAAATCGCCCACTCTTTTGGGCGACCTTTCTCACTTTCGAGCCCTAGTCTTTCTCAGCCGCTATAGTGTGGGCTGCTTCCCGGGAAGTGGTTCTGAAACTTGCTTGTAGTGTTTAAGTTTGTTTTACTTCACTCTATTCAGCCACTTCTGCGTGTAGCTACCTAATCTTCGTCACTACTTGTCTGAACAAGAATCAACTCCTCGGGGTCATTGTAGTTCGAACAATCATCTCTAGGACTGATCTCTTCTGCTCTACTACTCGCGCCCACGTGCAAGTCTAAAAACCCAACCTTGTTCGCGTCGTCCCGACTTTCCGACTCCTCACCTCTTTCATTATTCCCACGACTAACACGGGCCATCTCACTGACCGGGAACTGCGATAACCCTTTCAGTACGTATAACACCTGTTCCTGCACACCTTTCCCTTCCGGCATAAAGTACACATGGTAACGTACCGTCAACTCATCCGCAATGCGGTCCTCACCCCCAGCCTCGGCGTGCGTGAGATGCCCATGCCCGAAAAACAAAGATTTGGGCGACACAATGATCTTCCTCATCTTGAACAACGCCGCCGCTGCCACCTGCTCGCTCTCTTCCCTGTATGCAAACACGTGTGAATAGTCACACACCCACAACGGGAAGCCCACTGCCCCGCTCACAATTGCGAAAAAGCCCAGCGTCTCTGCTTTCAACGACTTGTAAGAGTCATTGTGCGGCGCTTGCTGCGGGCAGTTTTTCCCAGTAACCAAAACCCAACCTCCCATCTTAAGTATGAACGGCTTCCTTCCAGATGTCTTCCTCAGACTGACGTCGGCAGCAAGCTGACCTACCCATGCGTCTACTTGCGCACGGCTCCGAGAAGCCCACACCCTATCCTTCCTCGATTCGGAGGCTTCCATCACCAGACTCCGTGTACTCGAGTAGCGGGCGACTCCGAGCTCCCGGTTTGTCGCGTCCTCCTCACCTTCCCCCTCGTTGACGATTGGGTTCCACTATGTGTCGTTCGGCCCCTGTCACAGTGCATTCTCCGCGTTGAATGTGCTCATAACGAACGAGAACATCTTTTCAACGGGGAAAGCTTCCACTTGGGCGTCAACGTCAGCCGCTGCAGGCTTCCGCGCGGAATCCCGCTGCAGCCAGCGAAATTCTGAAGGCACGTGTAGCCGAGGTGCTGGAGCTCACCCCGTCGCCTCTCAAAGTAGGCATATCCTCTGCTACAATTCTCACCCCCGTCTGCTACGTCCCTCCAGAAGTGTGTCTGAGGCCGGTTGGGCTTCCAGATGTTCGGACCCACATCGATGTCCTCAAGCTTGGTAAATTACACGTAGCTCCCAATGAAGAACTGAAGCTAATGCATGGACACGACATCCTTGATGGAGAGGTACAAATGCGCGCGGTGCTCAATGGGTATGTGAATGGGAAGCAGCAAGAGCATGGGGTGCGGGTCTTTTGCCATCCACATCCGCCACTTGTCTTCATCATGATGTGGCCGGCCGAGGAATGCCAGATTTTTCCAAGTGTCGGGTGTATTATCAAATACCAGAGTCTCGTCCGTAGTGCTAATCGGCAGCTGGTTCGGAACCTTGTCGTCCAACATTTGCGTGGCAGCTTCACGTTGGCCCGTGTTCTCCTGGGCCGCCTTGGTCTTGTGAGCGACCCCCCGTCTCGACTGCGCCACTGCTCTTTTCACTCTACCAGACTTCCCCGAATGCACAATCTCCACAAGTCGAGGCGTTGGCCATGAGGAAGGTGCAGCCGTTGTCTCCCTGGCCAGCGCTTTTGTCGCGGGCATCACTCCTGGGGCCTTCCACACAGAGACTGCAGGCTCGAGGGCAGCTGCTTGGGAAGTAGGAGCACGCCAGGCAGAGCGGTGTGTAGAAGGTGCAGCAGCTGGGGTCGTCACGCGAGCCGGGGCGCCGTGCTTGTTGAGCCTGGGAGCAAAGTGGTCAGTTATCTTATTCGCGATGAGGGTAGCGCGCGCCTTGTTGCGCTTCTCCAGATCATCTACAGAATCGTTGTATCGCCTGGAGAAGAGGCGGATCTGGTTCAGGTCGAGGTCTTTGGCGGAAATTCTGAGGAGTTTCGAGTAAGCAATGTCAGTCCCTGGAAAGTTGTCACAAATAAGACCCTTCTCCTTGGCATACTTCTCAAGCAAGTCTAAGCAGACTTGGAGAAGATGGTGCGCGCACGCGTGGAAAGCTTCAAATTGAAACTTTCCGTCGAGGTCTGCGTTGTTGATGAATCGCGACGCGGAAGTCACGAACAGAGCTACGACTCGAGGGCTCTCTGACCGAACATGTTGGTTATCAAGGTGAGTGACGCCGAGCATCTTAGGGATCGAGATGGCGAAAGTCAGGTCGCGCGGCACTTTCACGAGGCCTGAGTCTAGGAGAAAAATCCTACCTATGCGTACGTAGCGGCGGTCAGTAGACGGACGGGTTGCTGAGAGCAGAATGGCCTTCGTCATTGCTTCCGCAGCTCCTTTTTGACGCAACGCCAGTGGGTCCGTGTCATTCTCCACGTCGAGAGCGTGCTTGAAGTAAACGATACTCACGAGATAGTGGAATATCGACTTGTCGACGCAGACCAATCCGGCGGAGGTGTTCTGCTGGGACGTGTCGGTTATGATTTCCGTATCCGCCATGTCCCGTGCATCCTTTCGGCGAGAAAGACGCACGCCGAGGCGTTTGCCAGTCCACGCCGTGCTATCCTTTCCCTCTTTCAGGCAAAGGAAAGCTCGGAGGAGATGAAGGCCGTCCACCATAGCACACTTTACACCTTTGCGCAACACCGTGCGGTCCTTGATGGTCTCGTCAGTGATATCCGGTACAAGGGGATTGTCGCCCTGTCGCATTGTGGCCGACATGGAAGCAAGGTCACACTTGTGGCCGCAATCAACCATGCTGGCCTGGAGGACGTCGATAGTGGCGTCCGTGCTTTTGCGAAGAACGTGCTGCGGATGCATGGTCTGTGTAATATATACGTAAACCTCGGTGGACTCGTAGTCGGCCTTTGGGAAAGTCGGACACGACACCGCCTCCTCCTCGACCTCCATGCCAACCATATCGGAGTCCTCATCATCTGATCTCTCTGGTTCTGGAGAGCGGTCGGACGAAGGCCCTGCCTCGCCCGAGGCGTCCCAGCACCGGCGTTTGCGCACTTGCGACTCAGACGGAGAGGGCTGCGGGCTCGCCTCGGCCCGGATCTCCTCCCCTATCGCCGCTGGCTGCGATTACGGCTTCGATTGCATCTGTAGCTGCGGCTCCGTGGCCAACGTGAGCGGGTCGCGGGTGGAGGTCGTGATAGGAATTTTATTGGTCATTTTGGAAGTATGCTACTTGCGAGAGAAGAGCGACAATGGGAATGAAGGAGGAGGGATTCTATAATGTGAAGGCGGAGACGACGAGAAAGGATCCGTGTGCGGGGGAGGTTGCACTGGTGACAGTAGAGAATGGAAAGGCTTAGAGAAGAATGTGGTAACGCGGGAGGGGTGCGGACATGCCGTCCAGGAAATGTTGTACGGGCACGGTTGGCAGCAATTATCGTCGCGCACATCCATCTGCTCATGAATTTTCACATATGTAGATCTCAGTCCCTGTCACTAGTGACACCCCCCCGCACCCTAAATAATCTACTCAATTTTCCAAGTTTCGAGAAGGGGGCGGCACTGTTCGTAGCTGCTGTTACGGAACAGAAACGTGAGCGTGTGGGAGCCTGTCATGTTTCTGGCCGCTGCGCTCCCTGTACGTAATACAAATGGCGCACACCTGCTCCCACAGCACGACACCTCACTCCGTCTTGATACCGATTTATCGACGCGGTCTCCCCTGCTTTCCTTGCTTCGTCCTCGTCTCTCCTCGTTGTACTTCGATCCACATGGTTTTCCTAGCTTCGCTTGCGACGCTATGCTCCTCCCTCTCTCGTTCCTCACCGCACTGTAGCCATGGCGCCGACTGAACTGAGCCGGCCTGGCACAGACGGCGTGTGTTTGCCTACCTTCATTGCCGTCCTCTCCTCATCCGAGGTGAACGCGAAATTTTACCTCACCAAGCTCCACATGTCGGCTTTCCTGCACTTTGTCAACGCAGCAGACGACGAGGTCTCAATGGCGATCAAGGAACTG
>JAUKWC010044599.1:0-10857 GCA_032356245.1 Endocladia muricata | reverse complement strand
GAAGACCCGCCGCGACCCGCACGAACATTGGTGCCGAAGAGAGGAATCGAACCTCCGACCTACTGATTACGAATCAGACGTCGTGACGGCTTTTATCCTGAAACAACAGCAACTTAGCCTACTGCCAATTGTCTAGCGCCGTGAGCTTAGAGCCCCGTTCCCTGCGGGTTCGCCGCGATGAGTGTCTAGCGGGGTCGCCCCAATCGTGGTGTACGATGCGGCGATGAACAATACCGACCCCACCGGCGACATGCTCACTGTCGAGCATCGCATCGCCCTTGCCGATACCGCCCTCGCTAGGGCCTTGGCCCGGTGCGCCGACCCCAAGACCTACGCCTTCCTCATCACTGAACACGAGCGCCACATCACCTTGCTGCGCGCGTCGGAACATCCGTTGATGGTCGCGCCCTGATCGATCGCGATCGGCCCTGGCGGCTGACGGTCGACCTGCCCGCACGATCGCCGCATCGGGCCTCGACCTGTCAGTCCGTCACCATCATTGACTCTGAACAAGGCCGAACTCCTCAGCATGACAGGTTTCTTGTCGGTAAACCGTGAAAGACCTTGCAAAACAGTAAGGAGCGCCATAGAATTGACACTCCGAATTCTGTAAGGGGGTGCGCATGAGTGAAGATCGTGATCGACCGGGGGACGTGCTTCTCCGGATGTCGTTCGTGGCTGAGCTGCTGGGGATGTCCCCCGCAGCCGTCCGTGCGAAAGGCCGAGCAGACCATCGTGGATACGACGAGACGTTCCCTGTCGGAGTACGCGTCGGTCGCCAGGCGATCGGATACTGGCGTTCGGAGGTCTACCGGTGGATCGAGGATCGGCGCCTCGACGCCGATGGTAGGTTCCCCGCACCTTCGCGTGCCGACCTGTTCGAGCCCGACTCACCCTCGAAGCTGAAGGCCAAGGGTGACGAGGCGAAGGACGCGGCTTGAACGCCGAGACCCGGCCCGAACCCTCGCCGCTGAAGTCGCTGACGGCGTCGGACGACCCGCTCGGCGTCGGTGCCCTGCCCGATGCTGCGGAGGAGGAGAAGGACGACGACGGTGGCGAGGCGAGCATCGCCGAGCTTCAGAGCATCCGCGATCTTCGCCTCGAGCGCGAGAAGATGGTCGAGGGCGGGCGCGGAAGACCATCGGCCCGAACGCTTCGGATGCGCGCACGCGCCGCGCGTGATCTCGTCGGGTATCTCTCGCCAACCGCAGACCCGTCGGTGATGCCGCCCGGATACACGCCGACGAGTATCGTGGCGTACGGATGCGGCACGCCTCGAACGATAACGCCCTCGATCTCACCCGCCTTGCAGGGCGAAGAGATCGAGGGCGCGACTTGCATTACGACTGAATCTGAGCACATCACCGACGTTGGAGCGTCGGTCATCAAGCAATCTACTGAGAAGCAAAATCATGAAGGACGCGAAGAGTAGCAGCATCTGCACGGCCCGTGCCCACGACGTGCGCACAGTCTTCCTCGAGGACTCAATCGCCCTGTTCGGCGAGGGTAGCTTCGTCGAGCAGTTCGCCGTCTGGTTGATCGGCGACCAGACCAGTCCGAACCGCCGCGAGCTGGTCGACGTACGCAGGCCGCTGAGCGACTTCGGCGATCGGGGACCAGCCCTGCGCGAATCGCTCTCCAGCCCGGCGGTGGTGCTGGCGCTCTACGACTACGGATTGCGTGTCGAGATCGTCGGCGACGAGCTGTACGTCAGGTTCTTGCCGGTCACCTACAGGCTTCGTACCGAGGGTGAGCGCGTGCCCGTACTGGACGTCGTTGATGGCGACGATCTCGAACTCGCTGTTCGACTCGAGCCTGCCAAGGGGACGGTCGACAGGGTGACGATCGGCGGAGGCGGTGAGTGGTCGTCGTGGCGCGTCCGCCTCGCCGGTGGTGGTGGCGTCCTGAGCGATGCCGAAGGCCAGCCCGTCACCGTTGACCTGCCTGTCGCTGTAGCCCGCCTGGCGGGGCTCGACGAGCTGTTCGGAGTCTCGATGTCTCGCCGCAACGTGGACAACGACGAGTACCGCAGGATCGACGACGTGCTCGAGCTGATCCGTGTCACCGGCACCGTGATCGTGCACGAGCCCGTCGCCGAAGACGAGCCGCGGGGTCGGCGGGCGGCCTGACGCGAGTCTCAGATAGTCGCCGGCTACCAATCGCGACGGACTGGTAGCCGGAGGCTACTGAAAGGATCGCCGATGAGTCGGATAGCGTCACGTAGGGGATACCGATCCTTTCGCTTATGCCTTCTGGGGTACGAACACGTGCTCGGGTATGCCTAGAACGCATATTTGATCGAGACCGGGATCACGCGCCTGTCGCTATGGGAACAGTACGTGTCGCTCTCGGAATAGTCTCGTGAAGGTCATTCGATTTTCTTATAGGCCTATAAAAATTCCTCATGGCCTTAGCGTCAAGATGTCGCCGCAGGTCGTGGTACTCTCGAGGGCGAGTTCGACCAAACGTACCGACAGCACGAACGTCGGTCCATCGTCGCCCTGATGACTACGGGTGACGGTGATGAGTCCGCGAGAACGCGGATCGCGGCCCGTAGGCACCGGGGATGAAGACCATCCCGCCTCAGCCCGAAGCCCTCGCCGGTCGGCAACGCCCGCGGGGCACCACCACTTCGACGATCGCACCGGCTGAGTCCGCCGATCGCGAACAGCGGACGAAAAAAGGCCCGAGGACATTCCTGTCACCCGGGCTATTCGCTCATCTCAATTTGCCACGCGTTGATAGCGGGTGGCCCTACAGGGAAACCTAATCCGTAATGGATAATAGCATAAACAGCACCACGGCCACGGCCGACAGCGCCGATTCGCTCGCAAATCAGCACGATCACGACGACGTTCTTCTCGGCGACGTAACGCCCGATGTTCGAACAGCCGCTAACGTCGTCGAACGTGACGCGAACGTGCCGGACAACGCCGCCAACAAGACCAGTTCACATCCCGATCCTGTTTCGAGTACGCCGGCCGACACCGTCGCCGATCCCTCGCCGACACCGTCGCCGAATCCGATGTTCGCCGACGGTTTCGGTGTCGAGAGTGACGACCCGCGCGTTGCGCCCTACTCGGAGGCGTCAAGCGCGTTCGCCGAGCGTGGATACCGCACCGTCCCGATCAAGCCCGGATCCAAGCACCCGGCGATGGAGGGCTGGACGTCGGCGAGTGCCGAGACGCACGCCGAGTGGGCCACGGAGTACGCCCACCACGGAACGGGCGTGCTCTGCGGACAGGGGATGCCGTTCGACGACGCCGACGTGCCCGCGGTCATCGCGATCGACTGCGACGTGCACGACCCGGAGCTGTCTTCGGCGATCGACGTGATCTACCGCCGACACTTCGGTCCGTCCATCATGCGCGTCGGCCGCGAACCTGCGTGGCTGCGACCGATGCGTGCGGCTCCTGGCGTCGTCTTCCGTCGCGGGGTCGTTCGCTTCGAACGTGAGGACGGCGAGCCGGGCAAGCAACTCATTGAGCTACTGGGCCGCGGTCAGCAGTTCGTCGTCAACGCCGTTCACCCGGGCACCGAGCGGCCGTACAGGCTGTACGCGGGCGACGCGACGGCGAACACGGCCACACTGCCTGACGTCGGCGAGTTGCCTGAGTTGTCCGTGGCGGGGCTGGACGCCTTCATCGGCGAGGTAATCGAGCTGATGGCCGCGAACGGCTGGACCGTCGCCGCCAACGCGTTCGGCACAGTCACCGGTGCCGCACGTACGAACGGTGACGGGTCGGACTGGCTGTCGAGCTACTCGATGGGGACGGACTCGGTCGAGGACGTCCGCCGGTATCTCACCGCGCAGGACGCGAGTGCCGATAACCTGTCGGTCTTCCCGACCCTCGCCGCCCTGTTCGACTGGTCTGGCGGGCGCACCGAAGGGCAAGACATGGCGCTCGAATGGCTTCAGTCCTCGCCGGATCACTCGGACGAAGAAGCCGCCGACTACCTCGCAGACCAGTGGGGCTATCTCGCTCGCGGCGAGCGTGACGAGATAGATATCGGCGATCGTCGGACGATCGGCCACCTCCGGAACGCCTACGAGAAGCACGCATCGATCGAGGCGCGGGAGCGTCATGTCCGTGCACTCGCCGAGGCCACCGACGAGCAGGGCTTGCGAGCGGCGATGGGTACGTACGGCGAGGACCCGGTCGTGCTGGATACGGAGGACGCGACCGTCATCGAGGCGTTCAGGGTGGCGTCGCGTGCGCTCGGACTGGCCGACCCGGGTGTGCGTGGCACGAAGGCGTTGCTGAAGGCTGATCGTGCGCTTCGGGACGACCAGGTGGCCGACCAGGTGGCGGAGGAACACGCCGATCTCGCCGGGATGCTCTTCGATCGCTACGTCAGGCGGGGCTCCAGGTTCGTCGATCTCGAGGCCCTTCGCGTGATCGGTGCCGACAGCCCGGAGATGGCGGCCGATGCCTTCGATCCGCTCTGGCAGAAGTCGATGCCAGTTCGAGGTAAGGGCGGCGAGCGGTGGAAGCCTTCGAGCGTGTTGGCGTCTGAGATGTTCGGCTTCCGGAATCTGCGCAGCGTCAGCGGGGACACGTACCGAGTGAACGCGCCGTCGCTGATCGAGGAGGGCGGGCGGCTCATGCTGAACACCTACGTACAGGGCTCCTGGCCCCAGGTGACGCACGACTTCGACGATCTGGATCCGCAGGACGCCCGGATCGCCGACATGATCCAGCGTCACTTGCAGGTCATCACCAACGAAGACCCGGCCGCTGTCGCTGGACTCGTCCAGTGGATCGCCGACATTCGACAGAACCCTCACACGCGCGCGCACTGGGCACCGGCGATCCTGTCGAACTCCCAGGGCATCGGCAAGTCGACGTTGAAGTTTCTGTTCCGGGCTGTTCTCGGCGAGGAGCAGGTGCAGAACATCGAGCCGCAGAGCACGACGGACGATAAGGATGGCATCTTCGGTCGCCACAATCTCATCCTCCTGATCGAGGAACCCGAAGCGAACGGCAAGTTCGACGCGAAGATGCTGAAGGACGCCATCACGTCCAACACGATCAACCTACGGAGGATGCGCCGGGAGTCAGAGAAGGTCCGGATCTACGCTCAGTTCGCGATCGTCGGCAACTTCG
The DNA here is from genome assembly GCA_032356245.1 of Endocladia muricata. Lineage (NCBI taxonomy): Eukaryota > Rhodophyta > Florideophyceae > Gigartinales > Endocladiaceae > Endocladia > Endocladia muricata. The sequence continues at coordinate 5,749 of JAUKWC010044599.1, read as the reverse complement.
AAGGGGCGATGGGTCAGGAGAAACACGGCCGACGCTACATGGGCTGTATCCCCTCGAGGAAGTCCGACGATGCGCTGGCGGCGATCCTCGGGACCGATCCGAAGTCTTTCTTCGCCGACTACTACGCCGCGATGAAGGAGCAGCCCGACCGGTTCGCCGCGTACTTCGAGTCGATCGATCTCGAGGGATTCGATCGTCACTCGCCGCCGGCGACTCGCGGTGTCGAGGCGGCCAAGGCGGAGTCACCCGAAGCCATCATTGCCGACTTCGTCCAGGAGCTAATCGACGACGATGTGCACGGCGACGTTGGCGCGGACGTGGTCTACGGCGGCACGCTCCACCACCTGATCGAGCAAGCGGCGGAGAAGGATCCTGAACTCGAGAAGATCCGGAAGATGTCCGCGCCGACGCGAGCCAGCATCCTGCGTGACGCCATGCTCTCGCGGGGTTGGAAGCAGCTTTCGAGCAGTAACACCGCGGCACGGTTGCCCTTCAGCTACTCCGATCGGGTGAGGATGACGGGGGTGTTTGTTCGATCGGGTCTCATTCCGGACGAGTTCGCGGGCGAGAGCGAGGACAAGATAAAGCGACGCAAGAACATCACCAAGCTGGCTGTCGAGCGCAACCAGGAGCGCCGTAGTGCAACCAACATGGCCCCCGATCCGAACCTGAAACGGGTTGACGGGAAGCTCGTTCAGCCGGCGATGGCGGACGAATTCGAGGACGCCTAACGCCCGGTACGGCCTGTACCAAACCCCCCTTCCGCCGGTACAGCTGTACCCGCGGAAGGGGATCACTTGTGACGCGACTCACAGTTCACTCGTCGGCACACTTTTGCCGTAACGGAACGACGTGTTGCTGCGGCGAGTTGAATTCGCTGTCACCCAAAGGAACGTGAACTGGTTATCGCTTCTGTCTCCGCTTGGTACGGGCTGTACCAACCCCCTGTACCAAGCTGAGAGCCCCTATTTACTTGGCTCTCAGCCCTTTATTTGGGGGTGGTACAGCTATTGGTTGTGATAGATCTCTAGAGAGAGAAAAAAACCCGAAACAGAAAAAAAACTCCTACTGGCCAGGGTTAACCAGAGATAGCTGTACCTGTACCAGGCCCTCGAAACCCCCCCTCGCCGAGGTCACCGATCGGAGCCTGGTGACGACAGCAAACTCACTCGCCGACGACCGCGTAGAAGTTTGCTCTGACCCCCTAAGTGAGAATGGTTCTCATCGGACCTACGTCACACTTTGCCTGAGAATGATTCTCATCCGCACTAGTTCACACTTTCATTCCGGAGGTCTCCCTTGGGTCTGCCCCTGAACAAGCCCGCCCGCATGAAGCGCTACGAGCTGTTCGCGCTGAACTACGCACGCTCGGGCAACGCCAAGGCGGCTGCCCGTGCGGCCGGTTACTCGGCTCGCACTGCCGCGGCCGGTCATCGACTGCTCGCTCACCCCGAAGTGCAGAAGCTTGTTGCAGCCGCGAAGCAACTCGCCGCCGACGAAGCAGAAACAGCCGGAGCGGCCGGAGCGGTGCCGTTTTCAGGGCTGCCGTACCCGAGAAGGACGCCGGCTGACGAGCGTAGGCACGATTTCGCACGGCAGTGGCTGGTCAACGACCTGCATAACGCTCGCGCGCTCGAGGCGTCGGGCTACCGGGACGCCTCGATCTACGCGTACACCGCGACGCGGCTCCTGCGACGACCCGACGTGCGCCACTGGATCGCCGAGTTGATACACGAAGCCGAGCAGTCGGGCGACCCGGACCACCCGATCCTCCTGGCGCTCGCTCGCGTTCGTGCCTCAGCCTCGCGAGTGGGGGGCGGATCACTCGATCTCGATCGGCTCGGACGTCTTGACCGGATCCGCCGCGGTCTGCCCGCACGCCCTCCGCGCCGACGCGCACCGTGGTCAGCCGAGCGCAGGCGACGCCAGCTTGGCGCGTGACGTCCGTCACTCGCCTAACGGACCGTAGGGCGGTATTCCGGGTGCCCCAGAGCCCTAGAACGCCGTCACGGGCCTCTCAGAGCGCCTGACGACCATGTGCGGGTCTGAGTGGTCGCCGCCACGGGCCGACCACGTCCTCAGCCAACGCCAAGACGTGACCGCCGTCACGTTATAGCTGGACACTGTTCAGTGAAGAGTTCCGGGCGGTCGTCGCTACGGGCGGCCCGCTTGATCCGCATCACCGCCGTGCGGGTGAAGGCCTTGCCGCGCGTGGTCGTGTCGCCGTTGGCGTTCAGAACGTCCGCGACGGTCTGTAGCGACATCGGCGATCCGTGGTCAGCCTCGATGTCGGCGACCATCTGAGCGAGATCGGCGTTGCGGGCAGCGGCCTTGGCAACATGGACGGCGCGGGCGGCCGAGGGGTCCATGTTGCTCTTTTCCCCGAACCGATCTCGACCACCGAGCTTCACGCCTCGCGCCTTGGCTGCGGCGAGGGCGGCCTTCGTCCGGTCCGAGATCGCCTTGCGCTCATTCTCCGCGAACAGCGCGAGGATGCCGATCATCGTGCGGTCAGCGGTCGGGTTGGCGCGTGTTTACAGCACGAGTCGCCGTCGACTATCCCGGGAACCGCACTTTCCCCGTGCGTGCGGTTACGAAGGCGATCACGCTCGTGGTCCTGTCGTCGATGATCGAGTTCACGCCGCCGCTTCGGTTGCCCGCTTGATTCGCATGACGGTCGTGGCCGTGAACGACTTGCCCCGGGCCGTGGTGAGTCCCAGACCGTTCAACGCGTCCGCAAGGGCTTTCAGGGTCATCCCCTCGCCGTGGTCGGCCTCGAGTTCCGCGATGACCGTGCCGAGCGAAGCGTTACGCTTCGCGGCCTTGGCGACGTGCGCAACGCGAGCGGCCGTCATCGTCTTCTCGCCGATCTCAGCGATGAGCGGGTTCCCCAGCTTCACGCCACGGGCCTTCGCTTCTGCAAGACCTGCTTTAGTACGGGCACTGATAATCTCGCGCTCGTGCTGCGCCATCGACGACATGACGCCGATGGTCAGGGTGTTGGCGTCCGGCATGTCCGCGAACACGAACTCGACCTCGCTCTCGCGCAACTCTGCAACGAACCTGATCGAGCGCGACAGCCTGTCCAACTTTGCGACGACGAGCGTCGCCCCGCTCAACTGGCAGTGGCGGATCGCCTTCGCCAGCTCCGGGCGATCGTCTCGTTTACCTGACGCAACCTCGCGGAAGGACGCGATCACCGTGGCGTCACGTACTGACACGTACTGGTCGATGGCTGTCTCCTGGGCTGCGAGGCCAAGGCCCGAACGACCCTGCTCTGCCGTCGAACACCGTGTGTAACTGACAAGTTTCATGCGCTACGTCTCCGGATTACATTTGGCCAATCGAGCGTATGACTGAATGTAACGCCCGTACCGACTCCCTCGAAGTGACGGGGTAGGCGTTCCGCACCCGACGATCGTCGCGACGATCTCTCGGCGTGATGGCCTTCTCGGATGTCGCCGGACACAGCGCCGCCGCCCCCACCTCGACAGCCGAGACTCTCCGCCGGAGACCCGAAAACCCCTCCGTGTGCAGGGCCAAACGCTTCCGGGTCGTTGGGTGGTGGCCCCTGCAACGGTCGGGCAGAGCACGGCGTCGCCGCCCGCAACGTCGACGCTCGCCTGCGATCTCGATACCGATCTCGCCGGCGACGAGAATCCATCCCCGAATGGAAAGTCTTGAACGGTTCCTGGAATCAGGAAGGGGGGCGGGCCGCTTCCCCTACGTCGTCGTTGATGATGACATGGGGAGTCGTATCCAAAATCGATCCGGTTTTCCAGCCAAACCAGTAATACAGGCACGACACCTGCGCCTCAAAACTAGTGGCCGATTTCCCGAAAAAATTCTCGCGCCCATTCTCAGCATGCGAAGCCGATCACGGCAGAGCGCTCGGTCAACCCCCACGATCGCGCGATGGACATCGACTACATCACCCTGGGCGAGCTGATCGACACCATCGCCGACGAGACGAACGCCACCTGCGAGAATGTTCGCGCTCTACTTGCATCCGCCGATCTTGAACGCGTTCGACCCATGCGGATCGCGTTCGACACCGGTGGTGGCGAGGTCATCCGATCGTCGCAGGACACGCGATATGACGACGCGGTTCGCCGTATCGTCGCGCCGGTCAGTGATCTCGATGGCGCGGCCCCCGAAGACCTGCACTATCTTGCAGGTCTAGATGTTTCGTGGCCTGCCGCGACGGTTGTCGAGTACATGCGCGGGCGGGATCAAGCATCGTTGCTGCCGGACGCTCTGCGCGAACAGGGAGCTGCCGTTAACCCTCAACCCGCGACCGACACCACCCGCTCCACCGGACTCCGCACGACGGACGACCTTCGTCGATGGCTCGGGTACAAGCGGGACGCGGATGTCCTCCGGTTCCTGCGCGAGAACGGGATCGAGTACCGACTCGGGGTCGGCGGGCGGCCGGTCACTACCGACGCCGCGATCGATGCCGCGATGAGCGGTGGCGACAGCTACGGCAGCCACGACGGTACCGTCAGCGGGTTCGTCTTCGGTGCCTAGAACACGGCGAGACTCGCGGCTCCCGCCGTACGTGTACCGCGCTCGTCACGGCTACGTGTGGAAGCCGTACCTTGGCCCCGGTGCCGTGCGGCCGACGCGCACCATCGCCGGACTCGACGCGAACGAGGCCGCGGTCTGGCGCGTCTGGGAACGCCTGCAAGAGAACGAGACACGCGGGACGCTCCGGTGGCTCCTCGATGGGTTCATCGCCTCCCCGAAGCTCGCCGCCCGTGCCGAGCGCACCCGAGCGGAGTACACGCGCCAAGCCGCGGCAATCGTGGCGGTCACTCGCGGCGAAGGTAAGCCATTCGGGGACGCCAAGCTATCGACCCTGACGCCCGGCGTCATGACGCGATACGTCGAGTACCGATCGGCTCCACACACTCGGCCGGACGGTTCGCAGGCGAGGGGCGCGCCGGTCGCGGCGAACAGGGAGTTGGCGTTGATCTCGAGCGCGTGGAATTGGGCGCTGGCTCGCGACCTGACCGCCGTGCCGAATCCCTGCACGCTGGCGGAGAAGTCCGCGGAGACCGCCCGGCAGCACTACGCCGACGACGCTGATTACGACGCGTGGATAGCGTGGCTACGCGCACCCGAAACCGGTGCCCCTTGGTACGTTCCGATCGTCGAGGAGATCGCCTATCTCTGCCGGATGCGGAAGATCGAGGTACTGACGTCGACGCGCGGGCAATCCCTCGCCGAAGGTTTCGACACGCTCAGGCGCAAGGGCTCGCGAGACTCCGTCACGACGTGGACGCCGCGGCTCCGGTCGGTCATCGACACGGCGCTCGCCACCGGCGAAGAACTCGGAGCGGAGACCGGTCCCGACTCACCGCTGATCGTGAACACACGCGGGCTGCCGCTGACGACGTCCGGGTTCACGTCGGTGCGGAAGCGATTGATGAAGCGTGCCGCCGCTGACGCTGTAGTCACCGCGCCGTTTACCACGCACGACCTGAAGCGCAAGGGCGCAAGCGACTCGGATGAACACGCTACACTCTCGACCGGCAACAGCGAGCGGATGACGCGCGTCTACGACGTGTCGAAGCCTCGCGCGAAAGCGACTCGCTGACCTCGAAGTGTCTAGCAAGTTGTCTAGCTAGGCTGTTTCAGGTCAGCGAAAACAGCGTAACGTGTTGATTACATTGGTGCCGAAGAGAGGAATCGAACCTCCGACCTACTGATTACGAATCAGTTGCTCTACCGACTGAGCTACTTC
>JAUKWC010044588.1:0-10874 GCA_032356245.1 Endocladia muricata | reverse complement strand
GGGTCAAACGTAGTGGTCCGGTCCTTTGCATTGCGTTTGTGCAGTGGAGCATGCTTTATGCATCGAACTGTCCTTGGTTAACGATGCGCGCACGAATTCATACATCTGGCACCGCCTCGTTTGCGTCGAAGCGTTGCCAACCGCAGCGCAACACTGACGCCAATAGTGGAGTCTGCATGCTTTCATACGCAACAACTTTCTTCCTACGCTGTACGGACACCTAAGGTTAGCAGCACGTGGGAAGTACAGGCACCAACACTTCACTCCACCATTGCCGTTGCCGTGCTACCGTTGACCCGTGCAGAACTGGAGGCACACACTTCTTCTGCTGAACATGCTTTACACGTATCAAACGACGAGTAGAAACAAACCGAACCTCGAACCGACGTCACAGACTGGTTGTAAAGGTGTGCCTCGTGGCGTTGAAAAGTAAGAAAGTTTAAGATCGGTGGGGTGTCACTCGTGCCAGAGGCTGAAATCTACCTATGCGAAAATACACGGGCAGATGGATGTTGTTTTTCAGATTACATTTCGCACATCTACCTGCTCATGTGTTTTCATATATGTAGATCCAAGTCCCCGTCACTGGTGAAACTGTCCTTGTCTGAGTTGTCAAACCCTGTGAAACCACGTTTTCCTGTTGTAGCGGCCCGAAAATAGCCCACTTTTCTAGGCGACCTTCTACGCGGCTGGGCCCATTTCTTTCTCAGCCCCTGTATTGTGGACTGTTCTCCCGGAAGTGGTTCTCAAACTGGCAAGTAGTGTTTACGTTTGTTCTACTTCACGCTATTCAGTCACTTCTTCGTGTAGTTACCTAATCTTCCTGAGTACTTGTCAGAACGGCAATCAAATCTTCAGGGTCATCGCAGTCGAAACCGTCATCTATACGACTTGTATTCTCTATCCTACTACTCAGGCCCGAGTGAAAGTCTGAAACCCCAACCATGGCCGCGTCGTCCCGACTGTCCGACTCCTCACCTCGTTCTCTACACCTACGACTAACATGGGCCATCTCACTGGCTGGGAATCGCGGTAGCCCTCTTAGTGCGTAGAACACCTGTTCAGATACACCTTTTCCTGCCAGCATAAATTATACATGGTCCTGCACCGTTAACTCATCCGCAGTGCGGTCCTCACACTCAGCCCCCGCGTGCGTGCGATGCCCATGCCCGAAAAACACAGAGTTGGGCGGCAAAATAATCTTCTTCATCTTGAACAATGCCGCTGCTGCCACCTACTCGCCTTCATCCCCGGATGCAGACACGTATGAATACTCCCACACTCACAACAGGAAGCCCACTGCCCCGCTCACGATTGCGAAGAAGCCCACCGTCTCCGCTTTCAATGAAACGGCCAAGTCATTATGCGCCTCTGCCCGCGGGTAGTCGATCGCAGTAACCCAAACCCGACTACCCGTCTTAGATATGAGGAGCTTTATCCCAGATATCTTCCTCAGACCGAGATAGGTAAGAAGCTGACCCACCGACTCATCCAGCTACGCATGCCTTCGCGAAGCATACACCCAATCCACCCTCCATGTGCAGGCTTCCATCACTGGGCTCCGTGTACTAGAGTAGCGAGCGAATCCCACCTCCCGGTTTGCTGCGACTCCCCCGTCTTCGCCCTCAATGAGAATCGGGCTCGCCGGGTCTCATTCGGCCCCTGTCGCAGCGCGTTCTCTCACTTGAATGTGCTCGCAACGAATGAAAACATCTTTTCAACAGCGGAAAGCTTCCACTTGGGCATCAACATCAGGGGCTCGACGTTTCCACGCGGAATGCCGCTGGAGTCAGCGAAATTCTCAGGGCACTCGTAGCCGAGGTGCTGGAGCTCACTTCGACGCCTCTCAAGTAAGGCATATCCTCTGCCATAATCGTTACCCCATTCCGCTATAATCATCCAGAGGCGTGTCCAAGGCAGGTTGGGCTCCCAGATGTCCGGACTCACATCGACATCGTCAAGCTCGGTAAAGTACACGTAGCTCCCCATGGAGAACTGAAGCCCATGCATGAAGACGACGTCCTTGATGAAGAGTTACGAGTGCGCCCGGTGCTCAATGGGTATATGGATGGGAACCAGCCAGAGCATGGGGTGCGGGTCTTTTGCCATCCAAGCCCGCAACCTCTCTTCATACTTATCTGGGGGGCGGACGCCTCGCACATTTTCCTAAGTGTTGGGTATTTCTTCAAACACCACGTCCCCGTCTTCAGTGCCGACCGGCGACTGGTTCAGAACGTTGTCGTCGAACATCTGCGGTGCACCTTCACGCTGGGCCGTGTTCTTCACGAGGGTCCTGGGCTTCTCAGCGACCCGTCGTCTCGACTTCCCCACTACGCTTGCCATTCCACCAGACTGCCTCGACTGCAGAATCTCCACAAGTCGAGGCGTAGACCGTCAGCAGGGTGCAATCGTTGTGTCCTTCGCAAGCGCTTTTGTCGTGGGCATCATTCCTGGGAACTTCCGCCCACGGAATGCAGGTTCGAGTGCAATGCCGTGGGAAGTAGGAGCACGCAGGGCAGAGCGGCGTGTAGAAGGTGCCGCAGCTGGGGTCATCAGACAAGCCGGGGCAGCGTGCTTGCTGAGCCCAGAAGCGAAGTGCTCATTTATTTTATTCGCAAAGCGGGTAGCACGCGCCTTATTGTGCTTCTGCAGATCGTCTGCAGAGTCGTTGTCTCTCTTGGAAGAGAGGTGCATCTCGTTCAGGCAGAGCTCTTTGAAGAAAATTCCGAGGAGTTTCCATTGAGCAATCTCAGTGCCTGGAAAGTCGTGACTACTCAGGCCCTTCCCCTTGCCATACTTCTCAACGAAGTCTAACTGGACTTGGAAAAGCCGGCGCGCGCACGCGTAGAAAGCTTGAGATTTACTCTTTCCGTTGCGGTCCGCGTTGTTCGTGAACCACGACGCGGACATCATGAACAGAGCTACGATTTGAGGACTCTCCGCCCAAGAATGCTGGTCATCGAGGTAGGTGATGCCCGTCTCCTTAGAGGTCGAGGTGGCGAAGGTCAGGTCACGCAGCACTTTCACGGCGCCTGAGTTTCGTAGAAAAATGTTTGCTTCGTACACGTAGCGGCGGTATGGAGACATGTCCGTTGCTGGGAGCAGAATGGCCTTCGTCGTTAGTTCCCCACCTCCTTTCTGACTCAACGCCAGGCGGCCCATGTCGTTCTCCATGGCGAGATTCTGCATGAAGTGAATGACACTTCTGAGGTAGCTGAAGAAGGACTTGTGGATGCGGAGCAGTCCGGTGGAGGTGTTCTGCTGCGACGCGCCCGACATGATTTACATATCCATCATGTCCCGTCCATACTTTCGCCGGAAGAGACGAACGCGAAGGCGCTCGCGGGACCATGCCGTGCCGTCCTTTTCCTCTTCCAGGGTAAAGACGGCTTCGCAGCGATGAAGGCCGTCCACCATAGCACATGTCATACCTTCGCGCATCACCGTGTGGTCCTTGTTGGCCTCATCAGCGATATCTAGGAGCGAGGGATCGTCGCACCGTCCCACTATGACGGACATGACGCCAATGTCGTACTTGTAGCCTCGCTCAACCATGCTGAACTTGAGTCGGTCAATGGTGACATCCGTGATTCCACGAAGAACGAGCTGTGGCTGTATGGTTTGCGCAATATATGTGCAGACCCCGGTGTACTCGTAGTCGGCCTTTGAGAATGTCCGACACGCCACCAGCTGCAACTCGACCTCCACGGCAACCAAATCGGAATCCTCACCGTCTGAGCTCTTTGCTACTGGAGAACGGTCGGACGAAGGACGGGCCTGGACCGAGGCGTCCTATCGCTGGCGTTTGTGTAGTGGCCACTCTGATGGAGAGGGCTGCACGCCCGCTTCGGCCCAGAAATCCTCCTCTGCTGCCGCTAGCTGCGATTCCGGCTCCGATTGTACCCTGTCCTGCGGATCCGTGACCCACGTGAGCGAGTCGCGGGTGGAGGTAGTGATGGGAAGTTTGTCGGTCATTTTAGAAGTACGCCACATGCGAGAAAGGATCAACAATAGGAATGAATGAAGAGGGTTCTTGTAATGTGAAAGCGGAAAAGACGGGAATGAATCCACGTGCAGGGGAGGATGGACAGATCGCGGTAAAGAATGGAAAAACTTGGAGAAGAAAGTGATGGCACGGGAGGGAAATGGACACGACTGCAAGGAAAGGTTGAGCGGGCACCGGTGGCGGCAATTGTCGTCGCGCGCGAAAAGAAACAATTTTGAGCACGCCGCAATAGTTGAATTTCTTGTTTGAGAAGTTCGTAGTTTATAAGAACGGTGGGGTGTCATTCGCGACACGGGATGGGTTCTGGACATGTGAAAATACATCGGCAGAGGGATGTTGCTTTTCAGATCAAGTTTCGCACATCCATCTGCTCATGTGTTTTCACGTCTGTAGATCTCAGCCGTCGTCCTTAGTGACACCGCCCCTCACTCTAAATAATGCACTTACTTTTCCAAGTTTCGTGAAGTGGGCGTCATTGTTCGTAAATGGTGCTACGGAACAGAAACGTGAGCGTGTGGGAGTATGTCGTGTTCCAGGCCGCTTCTCTCCCTGTCTGCAATACAAATGGCACACACCTTGTCCCACAGCACGACACCTGATACTGTCCTGATATCGATTTATCCACGCGGCCTCCCCTGATTTCCTTGCTTCGGCCTCGTCTCCCTTCCCTGTACTTCGCTCCACATGGATCTCCCTGCTTCGCTTGCGACGCTCTGGTCCTCCTTCCTTGCATCCGCATCACTCCTGGGCTTCATTCCCTCTGTCGTTCCTCCCCGCACTGTAACGATGTCGCGAACTGAGCGCAGCCAGCCGCGGACAGCTGGTGCGCGCTTCCCTGCCTTCATTGCCGTTCTCTCCTCATCCGAGGTGAGCGCAAATTTTCACCTTGCGAAGTTCCACATGTCGGCCCTTCTCCACTTTGTTATCGCAGCATACGACGGGACCTGAATGACGATCACGGAAATTAGCGCAGTGAAGAGCAAGATACGCGACCCTGACTCCGACTTCTGCACTACTATCGAGAGCCCCGACCGGGTCTCTCGCTAGCTGAGCAGCGGGTCCATGAATCAGATGTTGCGCGCAGCTTTGTCGATCGTGTTGCTGACCCGAGAAGACAAGAGGATTGAGGAGATCGCGGATGTGGCCTTGAGGTAGAAGAAATATGGGATGTCCCTTCTTGTTGGCACCAAGTTCATTCCCTCTCAGGTGAGCAAGGTTGGGGAAGTATTTATGCCAGAAAGCTTCTCTGTTGGCCACCCCATAACCTTCAAGGCTCTCATGTTCTTCCAGGCTATGAACATATGCCACTCGAGGCGTGGCAGCAAACGTGTATATGCTGTGAAGGAAATAAATCAAACCGGAAATCACCTCGCGTTCACTGTACAGGCGCTAACTCTGCTGTGGACGAAGCTCGCGAAGACAATGGGGGTTTCGGATTGCGAGGCCCTAGTCGGGCGCCACCTTCTGTTTCGTCGGCGCGTTGAGCACTGTGTCGCTTCGAATTCACTCGCTGATGGCTTCGAGTCCATGACGCAGGAGACCACGCTGCAAGGGAATGGAGCAGCAAGTGTGGAGGAGAGTACGAGCAGTACGGTAGCTTGGAGCCGACCAGCTGAGAAGGATGCAGCAATATAGGCGGTTACCAGTCTATTCCTGTCGATCCTGGAAGGCGTCGTTACAAACGAAACTTTGAGCGATGTCAAGCACTGCAGCAACAGGCCGTATCTGGACCGCTTTGAGTCGCGCGATGACCACTTGGCAAAGGTCTTTGCCGACTTCAGCGGGGATACTCGGCAGGCCTTGGGCCTTCAACGTAAAGCGTCTGAAGATGACAGCGCCTCTTGAGAGGTTGGAGACGGGAGCTCAGAGCTGTTGGATGCCGATTCGGAAGACACATGACCGCGTCGTTGTCGGCGGGTAACACTGTCGAGCACCACGCCCAGTGTGGGATTATCCGCGCAGCCTCATCGTTCCTTCTTTTCACTGCTGAAAGAGGAGATGGAGTCGGAACTGGATGGTTGTGACGACGAAGTGGTGGATATCATGGCACACAGTCATACATGAAAAGCTAGCGCGGCATTCCGGTCTACTCTCAACCCATCAATGCCGGAGCCAAATAACTCCCTTTGTGAAGCAACAGAATCAAACAACCGTATTAGGCTGTCTCCAACGCTAAACGAAGTGTCGGAAGTGTCGCTCCCGGAGGAGAATCTGTCGATCGACCTCCTCTCGGAGTTGCTCGGCGTGACGAAGTCGTACGCCCGTGTCCATAGCTGCACTTTCCACGAGCTCGTCAATTATCACGCTGACGACTCGGGTGAGTGCCTGGAGGGCAATGTTCGGCTGCTGTTCACGAACACTCCGTTCAACACCAGAAGCGGGCGAGGTGCCAGCAACACTGTCTATGATGTCTTCACCGAGGAGTACATGGAGGCCTCCATCACAATGTTCAACGCACTGCTTGCTAAAACCCGCTACGGAATCGTTTTCTGTAGTGATCTACAATTTTGCATGTAGCTTTCGCGCCTTAATCGTTACAGCCCAGAGGTGTACGACGAGGGGAATGACGGGGTCAGTTCGTCGAGGGGGGATGGCAGAAGGACTACTTGTCGAATCTGGCGGACCGGCCGATGGCCCACGTCCGAGCTCGAGGTCACTACACGCAAAACCCACGTATAAAACGATGCGGCTGTGTCTCAATCACAGGATAGGCTGTTCACGTCGGGCGATGAAATGAGCCACCTCAAGTGCAGTTTGCCCGGGTATGCTACCGAGGCAACGGGTATGTGCAGTCTTAGCACGCAGCCTGGACGAACTGTATGGATGAAATCCACGGGTTGGAGCCCGGGGAGGTGGTGACGAGAACTGACGAAGGTAGTCGCATGAAGATGCTCCGACCTAACGAGAAGAGTGGGAAACACATGAGCGACCTTGTGTTGCAATATTCAGCACCAGGAGACCCTGAGTTAGACATGTTCAGTGGTACTCGAGCGGCTACAAAAGCATGGCTACGACTTCCGAGACATCGCCGCGTCGTGGGGTGCCACAAGGATGACCACTGCGTCGGTCAAGCTGTACTGAGCTTGGTTAAGGCGTTTTGCGAAAGCGTTGTGAGCACCACGTGCGACATTGGTGGCTCTCCATGGGCTGTACAGCTTACTAGGAGATCTGTGGGCGTCGTGATCCAGAATGTGTCTGCCCGGAGTGAGAACAGCCCATCGGAGGCTCTTGCTTGGTGTCACGGTATCAACGTCTACCCGACTACATAGTCCGGTTTCTGGCGAACTACGCAGGGAATCCCATGATTCCTCTGCGAAGTCGGCAGGCGTCAAAGGAGGAATAGCTGGCGAAGCACCACGCCCTGCGGGACACGCAACACCCGCTAACACTACGGGCTTTGGAAGCGAGGGCGAGGTGTGTGGTGGTGCGTCCGTCGGCCGTGGAGTACGAAGATGCGGGACTCGGACTGTTTGCAGGCCGATTCTTCGCCAAAGGAGAGACAATCCTCTCATTCTATGGGATCCTTCTGTACGCGACCTTGCGTGGGCGCACCTGGGAGAAGACGAAGATCTACGGAGTTGAAAATGTGGACGTAGACAAAGAATGTTTGAAGCGCGTAGCCTTTGTCGTGGAAAGGCGCGCAGAGTCCCATGACGGTCCGAGGCTGAAGATGTGCACTGTGACGACGCCATGTTTTGTGACCGGGTTCGTGAATGACGCCCGATACCTCCCTGGGCTGAGGAGAAGCTAAATAAAGGTACTTATAGAGCGCGAGACAGAACCGTGGTCTTTTACGAGACGCGAGGGGAGTTGTCGCAGAGAGCTGTACATTCACTGGCGACAGCTACGATCCGTGCATCGCGTGAGTTTCTGAAGCGCAAAGAGATGTTGCCTATCTATGGGGATAAGTTTAGGTTCAAAGTACGTGATCAGAGCTTCCAAAATAGCGTCCAGATAAACGAACTTGAACAGTACATGCCAGATTGAGAACAAGTTCCAGACGAGTACGCCACAGTACGGGGCAAGAGAATGAGCTGGGCACAGCCGCTATAAAAATCGCCCAGTAAGGTGGGCGATATTGGGGCCTCTATAGCAAGAGAAAGGGGTTTGAGAAGTAATGAAAATTCAGACTAGGGGGGTTTTATTAGTGAGAGGGCCTGAGATCTACACATGTGAAACAAATGAGCGGAGGGATGTGCGAAATATAATCTGAAACACAACATCTATCTGCCCGTGTAGTTTCGGATGTGCAAATCTCAGCCCCTGCCATTGGTGATACCACCCAAGTCTGACTTTCCGCTACTTTCTGGTATGCCCACTTGCTGGCCATCAGCCACTGCTTCCGATCCTGCCGTGGATGCTTATGGTATCTCAAACGTCGGCAGGTACTCTCCGCGTGTGCATGACTCTACAAGGGCCCCACTACCAGTGGTACCTACTACCTGCCAATTGTACTGCTCAGTTAACAACAACCGCGACGAGCTTTTCGAACTTATTCTTCTCACCGGGCCTCTGTCTGTCGTATCCTGCCTCTGGCGCAGCTCTACATCGATGGCTCCGCCGGCCAGAAGGACGAGCAGGGCTGTTCCGATGCAACGACCTCGCAATCGCCCCCACGAGCAGCTGGGCAGAGAGGATGATACCCCGGCTGCTCCTGTCGCTGTGACTGCACCGAACCGCGAGGTTAATGCAACTCAGAGCCACCCGGCAGGAAGCTTGACGGGAGTTTTGCGGCCCTAGACAACGCCGGCAGCGTCCCTATTGGGTCCAGGAGGTGACCAAGCCGATAGTGGTACTGTTCTGGCGGCTCAAGGTATTACAACAACACTGGAAGCTCCGCCGGGGCGTGCTGACAACCGAATGCCGCATTGTAGTACGTCTTTTCAACCTGACTGCAGCTTGAGTATAGCCTGCTTCACCGTCCGGCCTGCAGTCGCGTCCACTCCGCGCGTCTGCACACCCGGTATTGTCGCCGCTGTGCGGGCTCTCGTCCGCCGTGAAGTAGGGCAAACTCATCGTGGTACCCTGCGTCCTCCTGTTCCATTGGGGGTTAGACCCTCTCCGTCTCCACCTCCGCCCATCCCATCCCGGCCAATGGTTGAGACTTCTGCTGTAGCTCGCTCACCATTGATCTCGCGTAAGCTGATGGAACAGCTACAAACGATGCTTACTCAACGGACGAACAAGTTCAGTGCGCAGGAGTAAGAGATTGCTGTTCTGAAGATAACAGCGAACAATTACAAGGACAAGGTATGTCAGGCCGACCACAAGCTTCTTGTGGTGCGGGTGACGTCTACAGCAACGATTTCCGAGTTCCTGCGACTACAGGCCGAGTACAAGGATGTGAATTAGGAGAAAGAGAGTCTGCCCGGGGCTCGCGGGATTTCAGGTAGCCCCCAGCAGGCCACACCACGTGCCGGAACTGCATGTGGTCAGAGTCGCAAGCATGTGACAGAAGTGGGGGCAAACTACACTGATGTTGCTAAAACCACCGATAAGCAGATTCTGCAATGTTGGCACCGCGAAACTGCTGAGCTCGACCCAACAAGTTCTGTTCTAGTTCGGAACTGGGCGGGTCCCAGGGAGCCATGAGTGAAGGGGGAGCTTTCCGCGGACGGCCTCGAGGATGTCGTGCTGATTGCACCGAAGGTTATTGACAATAGCATGAAGTACTGTACCTGTTCTAAGTACGACGGGGTGATCGCTGTGGGCGGAATGGTGCATACCGAGCTCGGCACCGGGCACCGGTCATCTCTGTGTTTGGACACCAACTCCCGCCGCGAGTGCGAGGAGGCTGTTTGAACAGACTGTGCTCTGTGTGAAGGGATGATGCAGACAATCTCTGACGTGATGAGCGCGTGGAAGAGAACCGCTAGGGACAACCTGTTCCAATACCTTGCGTATTTCTTCTTGGTGTCGCGTAAGAGCACGTGTGTGTCGGACAGGGAGCGGGCGGAGCGCTCATCTCAGGTACTTGAAGCGCGGATGACGCTGATTAGTTCAGAACGGGACCAAGTGACTCCCGGCTTCTCATGGAGTCGACTCAGCAAGTCCGAGGATCTAGGATACCGTGATTACTCTGTACCGAGGGACGTGTGTCATTATGACGAGGGTGACATGCTGTTTGGAAATTCTTTAGGGAGCCACGTCCTTTATGAGTTCCGGGGGTACCATGCTCACCAGGATTGGACGTCTGCGTACGGGTACATCATGCAATTCGCACGCTTGGACGCCTGGCTTGCAACAGTGGTGTCCTGCCTGCATCATGCTGAGGGCCATGGCGGCGAGGGCGAATGCACTTACAGCCTGACATTCTCCAAGTATCTGCCCATAGCAGCTGCGCAGATACTGTGCAGCGGTTACAGCAATTTATGCCGCCTTGTTCCGCATGAGGTGTTTCGGTATGGTTCTACTGTTGACGAGGCCTTGCGTGAGTCGGCGAATGAAGATATGGAACGATGTCATGAAGAGGATGGCGAGAATTGCTTTGCAGGGGCCCCCGGAGTGGCCATAAACGTGATCGAGGTCGGTTCAGAGAACACAATTTAAGTGTCGGTACGGAAGATGTAGTTTTGGGACAATATCTGCAATTTGCTTGACGGTGTTGTCGATTGCTACGTTGCACGTACTGACTGAAGCGAGGGAAGGTATGAACTTTGGAATGGCACGTGTGGGCTATCACGAATTCGCGCAGTAACTTTGGATTCTCCCCCGCGCGCTGTTGTTGGAGCAGAGGACAGGTAGCTGACGGCGCACAGATGAGAGAGAAGGAAGGAAACGGTCCTTGTATGTTGGTAGCTCACTCAACAGATTTTAGTTCTCTTGGGTGTTTAGTTCTAGTACAGAGAGAATGACGTATCTGTTAGAG